>RJWJ010009897.1:0-47802 GCA_004363605.1 Indri indri | reverse complement strand
AGAAATAAACACGTATCTTCACTCTCATGAGCAGCGATAAGGCAAACGCTGTGCAGAGTCCAGCCACTGGTGCTTAGCAATGTTGTCATTGTCATTATTGATTATTTCTTCCCTGCTTTTTACATATAAAGCAACACGTGAAGAGTTTGTTGGCATTAATTCCATCTGAGGAAGGAATATGCAAACTATATCTTCATGGGTAAGATTTTAGCAGACAGTGATGGAAGTAGGAGAATAAACTGTTTCAACTGTGTGATAGAATGCCTTTTTCTAAGCACCGTTTAACCCATATTCATGGAAGTCTTGGTATGTGCTGGGCACTCAGCGAGGCAGTGGAGGTGGAGCAATGAACATAACCGTGGACTTCTCATCGAGCCAACATTCCCAGGAATGGTGGGAATATCAATTCTGATAAGAGCATGTGTGTACAGTGTGCTATTGATATCACCTTCTAGTGAGAGGACTGATGAGTTTATTCCCATTTTACAGATGAACAAACTGAGGACCAAATAGCCTAAATGACTTGCCCAGGTCACCAATGAATGTTGAAGGTCTGAGTATCAAAGTGATGTGGACTGCATACAATCACTCAGATATTTTGCCATGGCGTCTTACTCCCCCAGACATGACACCCTTCCACTGCACCCCACTTTTACCCACGTACCCCATCTCATCTTCCAGCTCAACACAAGGCTTTCCTCCTCTAGGACACCTTGCTCTCCCATTTTCCTGCACATTTGCATTTATTGTCTACCATGCACCGCCGTTCCTCATTTTTCTACTTTCTTAGTTCTGATTTGTTATTGTTGCAAATTTTAGCCTTTCATGGATACTCTTGGTTACTACTTGTTTTGAAATGTGCTTTATCTGCCTGCCTGGATTTTCACCTCATTGTGGGCAGGAACTTCAGCTCTTGCTTCTCTTTGCCCATAGTGCTTCATACAGAAAGGCAAACTGGAGTAATTTTTTTTGTTGTTTAGGTTTTTAGTAGCCAACGTCATACCTCAAAGACTGTTCTCATTTCTGTTTTGTGGGTGCCAGGTGTCCAGATTCTATTGTTATCTGTCATCGCAAAAACATTTCCAAGAGTGTGAGGTAATCTGGGGAAAAATTCCACTCCATTTTTCCTAAACTAATTCCGCTGTTACCCAGTGGAATATTGTAGTTGCAATTTATAGGCTAGTATATATGATATATAAATTATACATATTTGAAATATACTTTGAAGATCTCACCATTACTAGGAAATTTATCTTATCATAATTGGCTATGCGTATCCGCTTTTTATGAAAATATTTTTCAAATTCTCTTGCATGAAGTCGTGAGCTCCATTTTCTCTCCCCTCTCCCAGGAAGATGAAACAGAAAGCCGGCCTGGTGGAAGGGGCAGCTTCCTGACAAATGGGATGCGCCAGCCAAACACTTCTTGCCATGAATTTGGCAGTTCGCTTTGCAACAGATGTTCTCTTTTTATGTATGCCCTTCCCCTCCTGCCCTCCCTCCTCATGGCAAATATGTCGGGAGCAGGACATATATATTTAGTGCTTTTCATTTATCTGGGACAGGACTAGGGCCTTGCATGAAAACTAAGTGTCTCTAGCAGAGAGGGACAGACTTGCTCATAAAAATACTTAGGAAGTAGACTGAAAGCTGAGGAACTTCTAGAACCAGCCTAAATTAGACTATGTCTGAGAATCCATTTAATCAGTCCCATTATTTCCCTTTTCTTCATCTGAATTTTATTGTGCTTTGAAAAGAAGATGGCACACGCCCTGCTTTAGGCAAACACGGTATCCCCCAGACACATACTGTTAAACACGTACGGTAACAGAAAATATTTGCATTTTGTAAGAATTCTCCATTTCATCAATTTTTTCTCATTTTCTTTAAAGCTGAGCTCCTTGAATGTATTCAAAATATATTTAAATTTACTGAAATAAACATCATCCACAACAAAATTACATATAAGTAAACTTCGAGGAAACTTGCAATTGAGTAATGCTAAATCTGTAGTAACGAGGACTTCATCGCTGAAACTCTCTTCCAGACTTTGGCCATCTAGAAGCTTCCTCTGGAAGCCACCTGAAGACTTCCCAACTTATATTTGTGTAGTATGCCAAGGACTGAATTCCTTTGGCATTCTATTCACATTCCTTACTCCATGACCTGTGAACTCCATATCCCCTGCTCGGGCTTGGCCATGTGACTTGTTTGGGAAATGGTGTGTGTTGCTCCCTACCTCACAGCAGAAGCGTTCGTTGAGATTACAAGATTTAGGGCGGTCCATGCTGCTCCAGTGTTTTCTATTATGAGGGGGCGCATCCTGACAGGAGCTGCTCTTTCAACCTTGGAAAGTAGAATAAGAAGACACTTGTAACCGACTAGAAAACAACCTGTGGGCTGGAGCATCAGTTATTTATCTAATGATTCTTTAGGAAATGTCTAGGCATGGGTGATACAGTGATGAACAAAAAGATGTGGTCTAATTTCATTCAGCCTAAAATTAAATAATTTAAAACATCTTTTTTAATATACTAAAATAGCTATGAATAAATTATAGGGTGGAAAATGGACATGCATTGTTTTGTTTGTTTGTTTTGAGACAGAGTCTCACTCTGTTGCCCATACTTGAGTGCCGTGGGGTCAGCCTAGCTCACAGCAACCTCAAGCTACTGGGCTCAAGCGATCCTCCTGCCTCAGCCTCCCGAGTAGCTGGGACTACAGGCATATGCCACCATGCCCGGCTAATTTTTTCTATATATTTTTAGTTGTCCTGCTAATTTCTTTCTATTTTTAGTAGAGACAGTGTCTCGCTCTTGCCCAGGCTGGTCTCGAACTCCTGACCTTGAGCGATCCTCCCACCTCGGCCTCCCAGAGTGCTAGGATTACAGGCGTGAGCCACCGCGCCTGGCCTGGACATGCGTTGTTTTAACGACAAAGTACTAGACTGGAAGAGCTTTCACAGTTCTGATGATTCACGTCAGACGAGCTCCTCAGAACTCTGAGATACATATGATTGCATTCATTTCAGCAGGACGGCTTGGGAAGGATTGATGGCAGGAGTAAGTATGAGACGAAGTTGGGGTAATTCATGGGCCCAGGAAAGCAGAAGTAGAAATTGGAGGCATTCAAGAGCACGTATCAATCCTTACAATGCTGAAATAGTTACATCCATGCAAGACAAGGAATGATAAAAGGCATTAACATTTCCATCCACTTGCATCATAAGAAGTGGGTTCAGAAGCAAACTTTTGGGGGGTTATTGTTAAGATATGTATGCTTAAAGATATGTTTAGTATCTAAAGAAAGAGTTAAGTAACAACACAGGAGTAAGAAGTTATATAACATCAGAATTGTATACCCTGGGGCTGTCAGAATGAAATGCCGACTTTCACCACCAGAAATCATTCCCAGCAGGAGATGTAAGGTGCTGCCTGAGAGCAAGGGCTCTGGAGTCCAGGAACCTGGAATCTGATCTTGACTCCGGGTCTTAGTCATTGTGATAGCTTGGGCAAGTAACTTCATGTTTTTTAGTCTCCCTTTTCTCATGCATATGCTGTGTCAACTTCATAAAGAATTTGTGAGTATGAATGAGATTCTGTGCATAAACCGTTGAGAACAGTGCCGGGTTCACTGTAAGCGCTCAGCAGAAAGGAGTGTTATTGGCAACTAAGATAACAGTGCTAGAAGATCCCTCTTTAACAATAAGCAGGAGCCCCAGAGGTAACAAGTTTAGTGAAGAGTTTTGTAAAAAGTCCCCAATACAGTCTTATTTCTGTATCTGGGTCTCCCTAATTAAACGCCACTTTTTAATGGGACTTGCTTTTGTCAACAGAATATCCCTTAAAGTAGTTGAAATTTATAAGCCTTGGATTAAAAGCTGGTCAGTATAATTCTGTTCTAACACAGCAGTGTGAGTTGAGGCACCAAAGCTGTGTTTGAAAAGAATGTGGTTGGCTTTTCCCTGTGTGTTTGTATTAATAAAAGGCTGATGAGCTACTTTTTACCTTGGGTGGCTCTGGTCCTTTTACTCCCGGCTGTTGGTGACACAATTCAGGACCACGCTCAGCTTGCACCATAAAGTGGCTTTATTCATGGCACAGCTATGAGTCACGTGACTAGTCCTTGCCATGACTTTTGTGTCCTCTGCCACCCACAGAGGGAAGTGCTCTGTCTTCCCCCATGGCATGACAAGGGTCCCATACGCTATGAGAATACCCTGTCCACGCACCCACCCACCTCCACGTTGGGTGGGAGCCAAACCCTGCCCGAAGGTGTGAGGGTCTCATTGCCCTCTTTGGTTACAGGTCATCTCTTTTCTTCTGCCTGTATCTCAGGGGGAGGATTTCTTGAACTTTATTTACGTGCCGTGACCCAATGTCTCACTCAGAGGAACAAGGACCTGCTCCTAGCTCCAACCATGGAATTAAAGTATTGCTTCTTAGTCAGATAACATACAGATTACAATAAATCTTTTTTATTTGGAGGCTATTATTCCAGTTTTCTGCTGACATTGCCACATGACTCTGACATCAAGAAAACCTCCTCTGTGGACCCTCAGTCAAGAGCATGTGGCTATAGCTTCAGATGCTGCAGAAGTGTTGCTGGAAGGAGTGGATTACGGGGTACTAGGTGGTGTTTAAAGAGCATTGCATGCTCAATTTGGCAATGAAATTGTACGAAGAAATCGTGTGCAAGAAAAGCCATACAATTCTCCGTTGCTATTTCACTTCATCTACCACTCAGTGAGGGACTGAGGACTGGGAGAAAAGGAGGAAAAATGATCAAGAGTATGTTATTCAGGTCCCCTGTGGGCGAATGGGGCTCTTTCCCACCCAGCAGCTTCCATGTAGGACGCCTCTCAGAACTGCCTAGCCAGGAACTGATGGGGAGAAGCCTGAACCCACTGCCTCCTGGCTCCTTGGGTGGAGAACTGTCCCTGGGGACATTAACATGCCCTCAATTCTGGCTTGTGTCTGGGTGCTCGCAGGGCAGGCTGTCTGGGGAGAAAGCAAAAGACACTTGGCGTGCTCGACGGGAGGTGCTGTCAGTGGGAAGAGAGTCAAAGTCCACATAGCCCTGGCCTCAGTGGCCACAGCCAAAACCAGGGACAGGGAGCAGGTGAGACAACGCCTTAGAGCATTCTGTACCTCCGAGAAATGGTCACCCGGCCAGGGAACTGTCAGGTGCTGAACTGTGCCAAAGGCACTGCCTTACTTTCCCTAGATGGGGGTGATTGAGTATCTGACTGTCTCCATGTGTTTTCTGTTTCTTAGGCTGGTGCTGAAAGGGTTGACAAGGTAAGAGGAGAGGAGGTTTCCAAAAGATACTGCTGCAGAGATGGTGGGGAAATGGAGTCTTTCAGTTTTTCTCCTGTTGTTTTTATTTATCATCATGTGATATATTACTGTGGTAAATTGCTTGTAGCTCCTAGTGTTGTGTTTGGATCTTAAAGGACTTGGCCTCCACTTGCTCATCACAGTGCAGCTTGATTAGTTCACATACAGGAATTATGTTCACGGGCACGTTTTCCAGCCTTCCCCATATTCTCTGCTTGCTATACGTGGTGCTATTTTTCACTTTTAAGGGAAACTTCCTTTTGAACACTTTCATATAAGAGAAAATTTAATTTGGACATTAAAAAACAAAATTGTACTGGTTTATGAAGAATTATCTCATAGTATATAAAAACAGATCTTTCTTAGACATTAAATCCATATTTTATAGGATAGTACCCACAATATATATGTATACATTTCTCCATAGCCAGCTAAGTAATAAGTTAATACTATGAAGCTTCCAATAAATTAGTAAATGTTATATCAAGTAGGCAAGTGTATAATTTGTTTGACTATTCACATTTTAAGTTATCTCCTTTTGTGTTACACAGAACTATCTTGACATCTATAACCATTCTCCTTATAACTATATTTTTCCATCTTTTAAACAATGCACAAGACATTTTAAATAAAAAATACCTCTTTGGAAAACTTTTCATTAATGCAGTGAAGGTCAGGGTTGTGAAGATTTGTGCAAAAAATGTGTCTAATTTTGTATTGTTCTGTTTTTATAGTGGGAGTGATGAAACTATGAATAATCTTATTTGTTCCATTTATTCTCCAGTTTATATAAATTATGTCTTACAGTTATCCTGTCACAAACATAATCGACTAACCTTGAGCCTGAAATGTATTCTGCACCATTCTCTCAGCATGAATGGTCTTGTAATCTCTTAGTCATTTTCTCAGCAACGTTGATGGTAGGGAGAGTTCTAAGGCCTTGAAAGAACAGAAGTACAATACAGACTGAAGCCCAGGCTAGAGACTGTTCTATGTGGAAAACAAATATGTCCTTTTCCCTTGACCTTAGAACATGAATCTAACCTGATTCATTCATTCATTAAACAGATGTTTACTGAATACCCCCATGTGCCAGAACTGCTGTATCCGTTGGGAAAGCACAGGTGAACAGGGCAGGCAGGGTCGCTGCCCTCGTGGTATCTACGAGCAAGGGTGGATAGGACAATCCCAGCATTCAAATCAATAATAGCCAAGGAGGAAATAAAGCAGATCAGGGACAGAGAGTGCAGGGACATCTTTTTGGCTAGAACTGTCAAGGGTGGGTTCTCTGAGGATCAGCATTTGAGCAGAGAATGATAAAATGCAAGGGTCTGAAAAGAGAGAATTCCAGACAGAGGCAGCATGATGCGTGGAGGGCCTAAGGTGGAGTCACATGACATCACGCCCCTGTGTGGCTGGAGAACCCTGAGAGGGGGAAATGGGACAGGACATGGGGTTGCAGAGGCAGCAGAGGCCGGGTCATGGTGGTCCTCACCGGCCGTGGGAAGGAAGCTGTGTTTAATCCCAAGTGTGATGGGAAGTCTGCTGAGGAGGAGGAGGGGTCAACATGACTCTCTGGTCATAGAAGACCACACTGGCTGCTGGATGGGCAGCAAGAGTGGATGCAGAAGGCTGTTGCGGCTGTCTGGGCCACAAGCGAGGGTCGCTTAGCTGATCCTGAGCGGGGGGAATGGAGAGATGATGACCACCATTGGAGTGCACTTTGGAGGCATTGCTGATGGGGATCAATGTGGAATTGATGTGAGTAGAAGAGACAGGGAATGATCAAAGATCACACACAGGCCAGGGACACCATTAACTGGGATGGGGACCTTGCGGGGTGGAGCAGACTTTGGGGAAGTATCAAGAATTGTACTTTGCCCATGTATTTGAGATGCTCATTGGACCTTGGAGTGGCCATGTTGGGTGGGCAGTTAAAGAGAGCAGTCCCGAGCTCAGGGGAGGAGGCAGGGACAGCAATACAAATTTAGGTATCATCGGCAGGTAGATGATACTTAAAGCTGCAAGACTTCACTGTACTCATACTCTGTGGCTTCTCCTAAAGCCTGGATTTCCTTCTGCTCTGTGAATGTGGGTTCCCTCAAGGCTCATGCTTGGGCTGAGTCTATCTTTCATCCCAATAACTTGTGTAGAAAAGGCTTATGCACATAGAAATATAATTGCCAGCAGGTTCTCAAGGGGCAGGAAGAGCAGCATGGTGTCAGGGAAAGATCCTGGAATTTGGAATAGAAGAATCTTGGCTTTAGGTCCATGCTGGGCCACTCCTGCCCCAGCTTCAAGTTTCTTCTCTGGAAATCTTATTGCCCAACTAGGCCCTTTGCCCACTGCCCAGGAGGAGGCCAGTATACTGGAGCTGCAGCAGAGAAAGAGTTTAATATCACAAGATGCCAAGTGGGGAAATGGGAGAAATTTCTCAGCTCCATCTCCTTAAGAATTTTGGGACTAAAGCTTGTAAAGGTAGTTTGGTGAACAAATGGCTAGGGAACTGGGTCTGCTGACTGGCTGGGGATGAACTCAGAGGGTTCAGAAACAGAAATTGTCTTCTTGGCTGAGACAATTGTTGGGTAGAGGACCTGCTGAGTCAGTTCCTACATGTGACCACTGGTCCGGTTGATGTCAGTTGGTCCTCCACAGTGCAGAGTCCGGAAGATATCTCCAAGACTAGTCTTAGGTTTTACAGCAGTGATGTTATCTGCAGAAGTGATTGGGGAAGTCACAAACCTTGTACCTGTCAAGGATATGTGACACTTAAGCAGTAAGCGGTTATAGCAGTGAGCAGTTACAGGAAAGCCAGTTAGGAAATAATGGCTGGTTAACTTTTAGATATGTCTGTACTTCCATAGAAATTAGACTTTTGCCACAGTTCTCACCTTATGGCCTTATGTTATTTTAATATAGAAGGTTTTAGAATATACTAGTGATAATAGTATTGAATTCATGGGGTAACATGAGACTTTTGTGTATAAATGCATACATAGACTCAGTATATCATAGGTGCTCAATAAATGTATTTAAAACTGAATTTTAACCTTATCTAGAGTGTAGGTCCCTCATCTCAGGGACTGTGCATTTACTCTTTCTACAATTGAGGACTTTCAAAAAGCTTGTTTTTCATCAGAGGCAGGTTCCATGAGTTTCTTCATGCTGTCCTGCATTAAGCCTGAATAGTTGGACACTCAGTGTGTGTTGGACAAGCTATAGAATTAGCTAGTGGCTTCTTTTCTTTTCTTTTTCTTTTTTTGTGTTTAGCTTCTGTTGCCTTCCTCTCCAAGGTACAGAGGCAATAGTTAAAAATAATCAAGAAGAATCCTTTCTATTTCATGATAACCAAAAATGTTTTTGAGATGAAATATGGCTTTATTCTTAGAAGCACTGCTGCTGCTTCTAGGAAAAAGTGAATAGGCCCAGTTAATTTTACATATCCGGCATTTTCTTCATTGTGTCATGTGCTTTTGTCCAGAATGCATTTAATTTGGAAGCATTCCCAAGACATGTAAAAGTGAGTGCCAACATCTTTTTCAAGCACAAATTGGATTTGATCATGTTTATGTTGAATGTATGTAATTTAGTTATTTATTTTCCTGTAAATTTTCTCTACTCATGCTGAGAAAACCTCCGGTACAAATGACACTTATTATAGCTTTTCTCAATCAGTTAACCAATGTTTATTGAGCCCCTACTATGTGTAGAACCCAGCGCTGAGCATGTGAGGAATGCAAATAAATATCTCACACGGTCCTATTGCTTGCGGATTAGTTATTGAGAGAAGGGTTTAGCTCCGTGAGAAAGGAAAATGCTCACAGAAACTTACAATGGGAAGGAAGTTCTGGGTGTTGTCACTTCACCTCTCGCTCAGCCCACATGGCCTTCTCTACAGCTTCCACCCGTGTGACATCTTCCTCGGCTCGATCCCTGTCAGTGAGAGGGCTCACCACCTCCCTAGGTCTTCTGTTAGAATTTTGGACAACTCCGATCCTTAACACATTGACTGCCACACACGAAAAATCAGAAACTTTTCCTTGGAGCCACAGTATTTTATTACGAAAACAGAATAAAAAACTTCAAGTGTAATTTAAAGGTAAACATAAATAGAAAAGCAAAATTTATTGACTTCTATTCATTTCATCCACGTTTTTAGAATGAAATTGTCAATATTAATGGTAACATTATGAACACCAAGAAGTAGGATTTTATATATGCTTCACGTAGCCTTGGGGTCAAAACTAGAGTGAGTTAAATACAACTCACATGGCTGTTAAGGTGTTAAAATTCTGTTCTGGTATTGTATAGCGATCTCTGTGGCTTCTATCTTGAATCTTTCTGTTATGTGCCACGTCTACAAAAAAATTTGAAGATTTCTAACATCTGCTGTTTTAATAACTAGCATTTGTGCAATGCTGGAAGTTTGCAATGGCTTCTGCATATTCTTATTGTAATCATAGGGGTAGGTATTATTCTCCCCATTTTATGGGTGAGGACAATATATTTTAGAGTCAAATGACTACGCTCAAGATCACACAGCTAGTGTAATAAGAAATAACATTCACAGGGTGTCGAGCAAGTGAGAGGGGGGTTCAGTGAGAAGTACAGATTTGCTGATGCTAGATATAAAATAGCATTTCAAATTTTCTTTTCTCTAAATAAGCTGAACTCATCATAAAGTTTAGATTGCAATCATGTTTATGGGTTCTCCTTAAAACTTTTTTTTCCCTTGGTTCAACTCAATAAAAACAGAAAAAGTGTGGTCCCAATAGATTTCTGAAATGATCTGTTAAGGATTTGAAAATGAATTAGTCTTTTGGGGACACAAATATTCAGATCATAGCAGAGAGAAAGCAGGCAAGATTATTTATCTCAGTGGTCGTGGCTCCTGCCCAGTTGTCATGGCCCTGTCTTCTGCCAACTTCACCCATGAGGCCCTAGAAACAGGGATGTCTCAAATTACAATACTTGGGCCTCAAGATAAAGACCTGAGTGACTCTGATTCCCCGGACCTTCAGCTTGTGTTTTTAAGTGAACATCATATCAAGAGTATGAAGATTGGTTATGTTTGTGTTCAGCGTTTTGAAATGAATAATGTCAGTTAAATAACCCATGAAGCTAGCATCAGTGTTTCATTTTTAATTTGAAATGATAGATCTCATAGTGGTCTTTTCTGGACTGCCTTTGAGTGAAAGAAGAAGAGCAAGCTCGTTCAGAATCCTGGATACTGCACTTGAATTATCTAACAGGTTCTCTGCCATGTTTAGTGGGAGCTTGAGGCTGTGTTGAGAAATAAGCATAATGCTCTTGGGCTTTTTCACCCAGAGAACAGCTCTTCCTTCTCTGGCAGTGATCGAAGTCATTATATCCCCCCCACATTTTTCCTGGAATTTGGAAAAGTTGTCAGATCTTGCGTTTCCTAAGTGGAAGTGGCTGCCCTTAACTTTCCCTTGTTTTCTGTCCCTCTTTCAGTCCCAGCAGAAGTGCATCGTGATCTTCGCCCTGGTGTGCTGCTTTGCCATCCTAGTTGCGTTGATATTTTCGGCCGTGGACATCATGGGAGAGGATGAGGATGGACTCTCAGAAAAAAATTGCCAAAATAAATGTCGGTAAGAGGTAACAAACAAAAATTCTGTTTTAGGGGGTGGGCAAGAGATCCAAAGAGGGCTCTGGACAGTGGAGAGAAAACTGTCCTAACCACATGTCGTCATCCAGCTGTCCCCGGGCTTAAGCTGAGGCGTGACTCTGTCCCCTGAGGTGCTTACTGTTAGCCCAAGGGAATGCAGATGAGGCCCGATTGAATTCCCTGTACAGCTTGGTCGTATTTTAAACAGACAGGGTGGTCAACAAAATGAAACTTTGTAGCAATCTGCGTGTCTGAAGGCCACTGTACGTGAGGTTTGGGTTGGCTCCAGGATGAGCCTGGCAAAAATGAGTGCCCCAGTGGACAAAGAACACCATGCTGGTTGTTGTATCAAATGGAAGCTAAAAGAAGCGCATCTCAGGAAAAATTCCAACATAAAGTTAGGGGTTAAAGAAGTAGGAAAGTCTATGAGAAGACATGGGCCTCCTCGTTCTGTCTCAATTTTGCACACAGTGTTTAATCTAGAAATGATGACACTTTACCATTATATTTATGAATTATGTCTCTTCAGTTACATTAAATGGCATTTCCCTGGGACCATTCCTGACTGGCAGAGCTATCACGGCATGGTGTCAACCCCGTAAATCTCCTTATCAAATTCTTCCCTGAGCTGCTACTTTTTTGGGGTGGGGAGGATAGGAGGAGAATGTAGAAAAATACCAAGAAGAAGGTAAATAAGACATCTATTTTTACATATGCATTTCTGCGAAGCTGAGGTAGGGCCACAAAATTACAACAGTAATTATGAATTAGCACTTATAATGAATTTAAATTGCAATTTTTTCCTGTGGAAAGCAGTAGTCTAAGAGCCCCTTGTTTCCAGCTTAAAATCAGCAACCTGGTCATGTGTATATGAGCTTTCCTCCTGGATATTTTGCTTTGAAATTCAATGTTCTGGCATAGGAAATGTCCCAAAAAGACAATTGACTTTTTTTTTTTTTAACCCATGATACATGACAGTCTTGTTACCAGGCAACAAGTATTACACACAGAGCAGAGCATACAAGAAAGAAATCAACATACACATTTTAGATTTTCTTCCTTCATGTTAGAAAGGTGTTCCGTAAATACATTTATTTCCCAGACTAGATTTGGGAGAAAAATTGTTTAGGGATTATTTTAAGGAAAGCAACAGAACAACAGCAAATTGCTGTCATCTTCTGCTAGTGCTATTACATGTCAAACATAAATGTTCCATGGACAAGAGGCCAATGACTCGTGTTTTCTGAGTGGAAACACCCTGCCTCTCTCCCTCACCTCACCTTGTAATGAAGACTGCTGCTTACTTTAAATGCAAACTCAAACACCTAGAAAGCAATTTGATAGAGGTCAAACCATAACAACTTCCTTAAGACAAAATACCCAGGACTTTTCAACACACAGCCAGGTATTGGTAGTTTTCAATGAAAAAGAGAGAGGCTTTGAATTACACTTCTTTTCACTTTGGGGAAGTATAATTTACTTAAATTTTTATTTTTAACTCATACAACTGGAATTTGGGTGTGGTTGTATTTTCTGTTGCACTCAGTAAGTACATTCTGATAATACTGCTTCTCCCGCCATCTAGAAAATACTCTTCTAACCACCACCCATTCTCCTGCCTCCTTCCCCCAGGTATTTGGAATCATGACCTGGTTACAAACACCACCCCTATATGCAGCCGTCTTTTCCGAACACAAGTCCCCTCCGGATCTTTCTTTCTTCTGCAGCCTCTTCCCCTGTGTCCGTGTTTCTGTTCTCCTGCTCTGTCAGCCAAGCGCGTCTTATATGTCTGCCCTGGAACTGGTGTCTCGCTTCCACCTAACGTCACCCCCGAGAGGCTTCTGCTTTCCCCCTCTCTCCAATGCACGAGACAAGGAGGTACGGTCACTGCGATCGATGCCTTGTGCCCCAGTCCAGTTTCCAGATCAACGTTCCACCATCTTTTCTGGATCATTCTTATTTTAATTTGAGGGAATTTTCTTACACCATCCACTCCCCCCTTATCATCATAGACAACATTGTCTTTCCACTTACAGGACTCTTTCCCACCTTCTTTTGTGCCTGGCTAACAGACCTCCTAACCCTAAGTTCTATCCCTTGCCAACATCCTTAATAACTTGAAAGTTTATTTCCCAACACTCTAGCCTTGCCGGTTTTTAGCCATCTCAAATCAATAAATTTAATGCCCACTTCACCTTGGCACCTACCTGCCAGCAAACTACTCCACTTCTAAACCAGCCTAATGCAGTGAATGACCATGGACTTTGAAATCAGAAAGATCTGAATTCAAATCTGCATTCTGTCACTTACTAAGTCTGTAAGCTTGAGCAAGATATTACTAGTCAAATTATTTCATTCAGCACTTATTGGCAAGGCACCTAGAGACTGAACAAGGAGCTACAATACAGTAACGAGGTTGTCATAGCAACATACTGTGGTCAGACCTACGATGGGGTGTCGGAGGGGCCTGGGAGAGTGGCCTGACATAGAGAAAGGAGTAAATGTGGCCTTGGATGCCACTTTGCCCTTTATGGATCATGAAGGCTATTTTAGTTTCATTTCCTTTAAAAACGATAGATTTAAAAAAATCTATCTCACAAGGTTGCATGAGGATTCAGTAAGTTGTATAAACCTATAGCAAAGCACCAGGAAACTCATAGCAAACAATACATAAATGTTAATTTTCTCCCTGTGCCTTCCAAGGAGCCCAGAAATACCCCTTCTTTATCCAGAACTAACTTCCCATTCCTCCCGCTTCCTCGCTTATCCCGAATCTACTCTTTATCCTGATTTTAGTCCTTGGTTCTGTGGGAATAGATGAAGACCAGCCACGTGAGAACAGAGGCTATTTATTCAGAGTTTGCTGCAGCGAGGCAGTCAACCGTCGTCCATTGCGCTTTGCAGACTTAAAGGCAGGCAGAGGCGCGAGAAAGTTCCGCAGTGGAGCAGAGACGGCTTGGGGTGTGCTCTGACTGAGGCCGCTGGATGAGGAGGCTCTACTTGGGCTGAGAGAAAGTGGTTGGAGAGGGTGCTAGCTTTCTCTGGTTCGTCCTGAGTTGGAAGTAGGAATGAAAGTTAGGGAAGTTGTCAGCTATTAACCAAGTCCTGGCCATTTGGGGCAGTTGTTACACAGGTCCTTGTTTCGCTTTCTGGATGGTTGTTGGAGATGGCAGTCCGACTTCCCACAAGGCTGAGTTACAGCAGGGGGCTTCCTGGGGCTGGCTCTGGTAGACAAGGGGTTGGTTTGGCCACGTTACTGCAGGCTGTGGGTCAGAGTTCCATCTCATACATGATTTGGCCATTGTCCGTTTGCTCATTCAGTCCCTCAGTTCCGCGAACCTCCCCCTGGACCCTTAGCCCCTTCTGTCTTAATTTTCTCCTTATGTATTTGCCAGACCCTGATTAGCATGTCTCGGTGGGATGCCACGGCATCCTAAATTCTCACTTGCTCCCTTGGGTCTTTGGACTCAGCCACGCCCCGAACCCCGATCAGGCTGCAGAGGAGAGTGGGTTCCACGGTTCTTCAGTCCCTGCTTCCTCCAGGCAGGGGATCCCCAGAGATGCCCCCTCTCAGCGTACCGATGCTGACGCAGACCAGCAGGGAAAACCGCGGGTCTGCAGACACTCCCAAGCAGGCCATCCTCAACTGAAGCATTTCTGCAGAAAATTCCAGTTCTTCTTTCATGACCTCATTGCTGTCCTGGCACTAACCTCAGACTTCTTCCCAGCCTTTACTTCAAGGTGGCATAAGCGATGTCACGTGATGCTGAGCTTCCAAGGACTGTTTATGTCACTTAAGTACAGTTTTGTCTTCATGCTTTTCTCCTCATGGTGTTACTACCCTAAAGACTGCTGCTTGCTCAGTTTAGTTTTGCTAACATCTTATTACTTTATAATTAAGCTCCTTCTGTGTTTGTAGCTCAGAAAAAATTGAAAGAATACCAACATTCTACAATCTGTCGGCGTCTCGTCACTATTTTGACAGCGTCTCCCCAAGACCTCCTCATCTGGTGCACTCTTTTCCAAATATAATACTTTAATTTGTCTTATTTCTAACAACTAGTCTTTCTGTCTCCTAATAGGTTCCCACTGTGAATCATACTGCCCACTCAATGTTTTTCCAACTTTTATATGTCTCTCTAAAAAATGTATCTCCTTATTAAAAATCCTTATAATTTTTTTTGTCTGACTGGTTTTATTTCTTCCCCCCTTGTGTTATCTTGCTGCTGTTTTAGTGTACTAATTAATAGTAGATAATTTTATCATAATCTTCTACACAAATCTATAAAATATCGGCTGTTCTAAATGTATTTTCCAAATACCTTTTAACCAGCCTCAGGCTGGGCTCAGTGGCTCGTGCCTATAATCCTGGCACTTTGGGAGGCCAAGGTGGGAAGATCAGTGGAGGCCAGGAGTTCAAGACCAGCCTGAGCAAGGGTGAAACTCTATCTCTACAAAAAATAGAAAAATTAGCCGGGCTTGATGGCTCATGCCTGTAGTCCCAGCTACTAGGGAGGCTGAGGCAGGAGGATTTCTCAAAAGCCCAGGAATTTGAGGTTGCAGTGAGCTATGATGACACCATTGCGCTCTAGCCTGGGCAACAGAGGGAGACCCTGTCTCAAACAAAACAAAACAAAACAAAACAAAAAACACCAACCTCAATTGTTAGGTCCAGAAATAAGATCTTTTGACCTCAGTGAATGATTCTGACTTATTTCTTTGTCTCTTTGTACTGGATTTCTGTGCATTTCCCAATGTGCTTTTAATTGTTGATTCAGTCCCTATAACTTCAAACCTCCGTGTCACTTGACTACCTGAGGGAGTGAAAAGCAGATTTTCTAGCTTCTGCTGGGAAACTGCATGTCCATGGGCTCTGGAGAATCACCGAGTAGGTGGGGAAAGCTTGAACTGCCAGCTTAGGGGGCTCACACCCTGTGACCTGGCTAGCTGAGATTCAGTAGTGCCTCTGATGATCATTGTACCCATGCTTGTAACATGCTGTGAAGTGTCCCACATGTCATGTCCTCAGGGACCAGCAGAGACACCGGAGCTGACCTCCAGGTGCGGTTTGTGTGCAGAACACTTGCTCCCGCGCGGAGCTTTCACCCTTCCAGGTGATAGGCTGCGTGGTAGCTGCATCTGTCTCACCAGCCCCCCACCCAGCCCTACACCCGGGTGATCCTCTACCAGTCGTTCTACCACTTATTAGCGACACTCAGACACTCACTAGAAGAGGGATTTTCGTTACCACACCTCCCTGACAAGTGCACACAGAGCCCCTCAGCATCCTGCTCCTCCCCCACCTCGGGCCCAATGCTCATGACAATGGGAGAATGAATTTTTGCAAAAATATCATTAAACAAGCCAAGGAAACATACAATCTTGGGTGACTTAGCATTGCCATATAATCGTATTGATGGGCGTGTGCCACCTATTTCATCTGGGTAATTATGTTCCTGCCCCCCATCCTCCTGAGTCAGCCACCATGCCTGAGTGGCTGCCGGTCTAGCTTGTCCCCTTCCCACAAATCTTCACATCCATTTTCGCTTGATCTGAAGCATGAAGGGAAGGGACCAACTCGGTCTATATCTATGTTGATATCTATCTAGTTCCCATTATTCCTGAATCCAGGAATTTTCTTTCATCCTAAAATGAGTGGACTTGGGTCTTGCAAAAGGTGACCCATGTAACATCACAGGCTGGCATTATATATTGTACCCATGTGCAAGTTACCATGGCAGCTCTCCAGTAAGGAGTTGCCTGGACCACCAAAATTTGGTCACAGAAAGTACAGCAAGAGCCAAATCCGCCTTGTAACATGCCACTCCTTCACACACAGACTTTTTATGCATCCTTTCTATATTTTCATATTTCTCTATTTAAAAACTGACTTCTCTGTATTTGTCACATCCTTTGTTTTCTGAATCTCTCCCTCTGACCCATCATTTTCTTACTTAAGATAAAAACCCTGTCTACAGATATATCTATATTCATATTAATAATTCAGCTGCAGCTTCAGTGTAGGACATATATAATTTGATTCGTCAACCTCCGACCTTCCTAGAGGAGTGCCTGGAGAGACCTCTTTATGCACAGACGATCACCTCCTAGTGGTTTGTCACTTTTCCCTTTAGTGCCATGACCTTAGAGCTGTCTTAACAGACTCAACTTGCTCCAATAGACTATAATTATTGTTTTCTCTTTTAATGCCCAAATTGTCACCACTTGGCCAGTGGGAGCCACCTTTTGTACTTTCTGACACTATTCCACATATCTTTGAGAGCAGCCTTGCTTTCTGGCAACAAGAAGCTATTCTAGTGAAATTGTAAATTTTCTTGCTTTGCGACATGGTATTATTTACTCTCCAATGAGCCCTGGTTCCTTTTCATGGAGACTTCTATTAATATTAAAGACCAAAATCTAGGTTCTAAGAGTGTCCTTACATTGTCCCCCAAGGGCATTGGTGATAGACACGATGATACCCCAGGAGACGTTCTTTAAGCTGCAATACTTTTATGATTGAACAATACTTCTCCCTCCCTCCATCTCTTTCTCCCTGTCTCCATGTCACCCTTCCTTCTTTCATACTATGGATGTAAGAGCATAGACGATAGGGCCATATTGTCTGGGTTTGAATCTGGCTATAGCACTTAGGAGCTTTGCAATCTTGGTCAAGTTTCTTGATTTTACTGTGCCATATATTTTTTCATCTGTATAATGAAGACAGTTATTGTGTCTAACTTGAAAGATGTCTGTAAGGACTAAATGTGTTAATGCAACAGTGTCTGTTGTATAATAAATGTTCAATACATCTTATCTGTGCTTTTTACTAAGGGACATAAGTTCATTGCAGGTGTTCATAGTTTCCTTTTAGTTTTCATCTTACTTTGCTCCAAAATGAGGAAGAGCTTATGATCATTTTTCATCATTTTCTTAAACTATGTATTTTTCCCTTTATCTACATTAACTTTGATCTACTATGCTTTATATTGACAAACCCAACCATGTTTTTAAATTAGAGTGTTGCTCCCAAATTTAGAAGACTCCCTTTGGTTTTTGGCTCTTTGTTTGATATCTGTGCACTTTTCTGACTATCTAAAGAGAAGAGAAGCTCTAACCTACACCCCCATTCCCACTGGAACACCAAAGAATCTAAAAGCCTAGAGCACCAGATACTACAAACAGATTTCTAACGCACTAAATAAATAATATTGACGAAAGGTAGAATAAAGGCAAAAACTGGTTCTAGAGCCTTTTATTTTACATCATCTCCCAGTTGCTCCATTTGAGCCAATAATAAACCTATTTCCTTTATAATTTTCTTAATGTATTTTTTCTTTTATCAGTGCCAGTATCTATTTCTTCCAGAATTTTCTAGGATCTGAAGAAAAAGAAGAGATAAACACTTGTGCTTAATCCACTCTAGTAAACATCAGCGAGCCATTTGCTCCACGTCTTATTGGCTTCCTCTTGTCTTTCCCCAGTTCTAACTCCTTCCGCTTTCCTGTAACCCTGACCTGACTTTCCCCAGCCTGTGTTTGGAGATTGCTTTAGCAGAGAAGACGGCATCCACCAGATATAGCTGCTTCAGCTTTCTTCCCAACTGAGAATCGTCAAAGTACCTTCGTCCGTCCTTCTTTCTTCCCACTTTTATCTCAGAGGAAGAGATGTCCCATGCCCTTTACAAAGCTAACCCACTGGCTACGTGCTGGATCCTGTGGAAATAAGTGAAGACCAACCCCAGGAGAAAAGCAAAGGTTGTTTATTCTGAGCTTGCTGCAGCAAGAGACTCGGCCACCGTCACTCGGGTTCTGGCTAAGACTCAAGGGCTGGCAGAGGAGAGGGGAACGTTTTACTGGTGTTCTCAACATTTCAGTGTTTTCATTGTTTTCCCAACTAGATCAAAAACTCCCTGAGAACCAGGAACCCATCGACTGTCTCTCTTTGTGTCTTACACAGTATCTCACATCAGGACTGAGTAGCTGTTCTTTTTTAGTAGGCAGTAATTTCCATGTAAAAACAAGTATAAATTATTAGGAATAATACTGTTCGTTGAGATCGATATTATCTATTACCAGATCACTTTATTATTTCTTCATAGTATAATTTGCTTTGGGGCAATAACCGAAGAGTATGAGAAGAGATACAAAAGTTTATAGATTATTTATGTAAAGACTATCACATTGGAAATAAGTTAGAAAAAGAAATTTGCTGAGGAATTAACGTAAAGTAGAATAATCTCGCACTATATTTTTTATCACTTGCATTGAATAAATAACTTTTAAAAATAATTGGGAATGGAAGATAGCTTAATTTTAAATGAAGAAATAGGAACGTCCCCAAACACATTGAAATACAGATATTTTTATGCTTCTGAACTCTACTCTTGTGAAACGGCAGGCACTTACTGACACTTTCATTTCACCATTGAGTTCAGTAAAATTCAGATTTCCTGAATTGTGGAAGATTTACCCACAGAGTATTGTTTATAGTCCCAGAGCTAAAAATCTCAAAGGTTATTTTAAAAATAATGGTTTATCTTTAGAATTTAATGTTCACAGGAGGAAATCTGAGAGAGTGTAACACTTCCTGATGGTCTATAATTGCTACTTTGGGAAGCTGCAGAAGCTAATTATTTCAAAGTTTTGATTTTAATGAAACTTAATATATGATTAATGATGTTGACATTTCCTGTTGCCAGGTTTATCCTCCAAAAGATCATTTGAATGTGACATATATTTTTCAAAAAGTTCATTGAGCCCTTGTAGGCACAGCCATACCTGATAATCAGGGATTGTGTTGGGAACAGAAGGTACCGAGAGCTTGTTTCAGCCACCTTGTCAGGAAGGGTCCTGTGATGATGATTCTTCTTGTAACAGAGCAGAGCCCACCTCTTAACCTGATGCAGTAGGAACAGCGACCAAGGGGAGAAAAATAAAAAGAAAACCTAGGTTGAAGCACCCCCAGATACTCTTGTATTTTGTTTACAGACATCTAATTAGAAACTCTTTCTAATTAGAACTTTCAGTTAAAATAATTGCCATTATCACAAAGACTATATTGAGAAAAACAAAGTTTTCTTTTTTATTTCAGCATATTATAGGGGTACAAATGTTTAGGTTACATATGTTGCCTTTTCCCCACCTGAGTCAGAGCTTCAAGTGTGTCCATCCCCTAGATGGTGCACACCGCACGCCTTACGTGTGTATATATCCATCCCCTCTTCCACCTCCCACCTGCCTGAGATGCTACACATCCGATAAAGGTATGATAACTAGAACCTATATAGAACTCAGGAAAATCAACAAGAAAAACAAAATTTTTAAAAGAAAAATTCGTTAAAGAATTCATGGGAGCTCAGCTTCCAAAACTGTAGAACTTTGAAATTTGGAACAGCTTGCGGATTTGGAATGCAGCGCTTAAGAATGGGGTCACGTTTCAGAGCAGAAACGTTGGACTGCGGATCTAAAAGGCATGGCTGCGAGCAGTAAAAGTTTCCGCAGACAAGCTGCAACTGCAAATCTGAAGCTAGTTTTCAGATGTCACTCACACTTGGTACAGGGGTGTGTCTGGAACATCACTTAGTTTCAGAAGACTTAGGGTCGGTCTCTTGTCTGCCTTCACACGGACAGCTGAGGACGTCATCTAAACACAGCCTCAGTATTCTCATTTATAAATTGATGGCAATTTCCCTTCCATGCTGTTGTGAGAAGAGAATAAGACAATGCATGGTAGAAGATTGCAGAGTGCCTCACAAAGGGAGGTATTATATGATTCGCTTAATTTTTGGAGCCACACTCACGAAGACTGATATCATCCAGTGCCAGAAATGTCATTCTTTTAAATATAAACCATAGCCTCATAAGGCTTACGTTTTTACAAAAATAGAAATTGCAGTTTGCCAGAGCCATAACAAGCCATGGAGAGGTTGTGGAGCCCCGGCCCTCGCTGGGCAGCAGAGGTCAGGTGCAGTCTGTGAGAAATGCCCAAGAGAACTGAGTGCGCATCGCAGCTCGGCCACCTGCTGTGTGAACTTGGCTGTTTAACCTGCCTGCGTTCACTTGTAGCAGGATGGCGACCATATTAGTACATATTCTGTAGAGTTTTATAAAAAATAAATGAATTAAAATGTGTAACTTTGTTTGACTAAAAGGGAAAAACATACAGGTCAGGGATCTCTTCCCTCAAGATTAATCTACAAAACTCATCATCTTAGATTTACCTCATTTAACTTTGCTTGTTTTATCACACTTGTATTTCCAAGTTACTCCATTAGATCCTTGCCTTTTAAAACGAGCAAGTGTTTATGCAATTGAAAAACTAATATATGCAGATGACGATAATGCAAACAATGCAGTCTTACAATGGAACATGACCCCTTTCCCACTGCAGACCCTGGGTTCCCTAGCCCAGAGGCAAATACTGCTAACACATTCTTGCATATCCTTCGTATTTATGACCTTATATATGTACATATGGGTATGGATATTTGTATTCTGTGTACCTATATATCTGTCCTTTTTTTCTTACAAATGGGAGCATATAGACATGATTTTGTACCATGAACAATTTTTTCCAGACATCTTTACATATTAAGACATATAGATCCATGGTGGCTGCATAGCACTCATCGTATGAATATAATATAATTAATTTAACTAGTTATTTACTGATCTGTAGGACATTTAGGTACCTTGGGGGTTTTCTTGACACTGTTTTATTGTTGTAGTAACAAGCATTGCTGCCAGTGGATACGCTTATATAAACACATTTAGCCGTAAGTAGCAGAACATCCTTAAATTTCTAAAAATTGAATTGCTAAGCCATAAGGTAGATGCATTTTAAGTTTGTATAGATAGTATGAATTGTGTTACAAAGAGACTGTATCATTAAGATGTAAGATTATTTGCTTTCCCCACTATTGCCAACATTGAATATTATCAAATTATTTATCTTTGCTAATCTGATAAAAGAAAGACAGTGGTATTTTATTATTTTATTTTTTAATTATGAGTGATGCTGAGAGTCTTTCCACATGTTTTAAAGAGCCATGTCTTCCTCTTTGTCTGTGACTTGCATCTTCGTAACATAGTCAGGACGAGTATGGCTTGATAGGGGGTCCAGCAGAACACAGCAAAGTATCTGAGACTGAGTCAGCGATTATAATAATTGCAATATTAATAGCAACAAAACAAATGACATCACACAGAGCAAATCTAATTTATCAGAGAGGTATAATGAGATTTGGGGGCCTTTATTTTCCATCATATTAGAAATATCCAATTGTAGGAGATATTCATAGGTAATTATTAATGTGTTTACTTTCAGAGAACATTGAAAATTGATCATTTGTGCATCTATAAGATGAACTTTCACTGTGATTTCTTTGCTTCAATAAATTATGACATTCACCATATAAGTTGGGCCTGTCCTGTCCTTTATTATAAATGAAGTACTTAATTCTGAGTACTCTTTTGGAAATATTGCAGGCTGGTATATTTATCTTTTTAGCTATTATGCAAATGCTTTCTTGTCTTTGCCATGCGATTCTCAGTGAAGCTATGTCTAGTAACTGAAGTTAGAGTGGGTTGTTGTGTTTAAATTTGATTATAACATTATTTAGTCTCCACATATATCCTAGTAGTCAGTTCTTACTGCCAAAAGGATCTAGAACTAAATCTCCAGGTGGGGTGGACTGTGGCCCATGACAAATGACCAGTTTTGGCTATTATTTGGTGTTATTGCAGCTATCATTTATTGTGTATCTATAATATGCCAGCTACCATATATGGGACCTAACATTATCTCATTGGTTCTTATAATAAGGCAGGTGTCGTTATCCTTATTTTGCAGATAAAATGATAGGTGCAAAATTATCAAATAATCTGCCCACTGAGTAAGAGATCAAGCTTGGTTTTGTTGGGGAAGAAAAATCTTTTTCCTCTATCCTCTTAGTTTCAGTGACTGAAGCCTCAAAAATTGAACTGACAGAAGACAGATTAACAGGAGAAAAAGGTTTATGTCATATGCACGTGGGTGGAGCTCACAGAATTAAATGAAAACCCTAGAGAGGCATCAGACCCAGAGACTTATATGCCAATTTTACCAAAGGACAATAAATTTTTGGAGAAGTGACAAGACGAAGAGTTTTGAACTTCCAGGGGCAGTTAATTGTGGGAACCTTAATATACGGGGGAAAACAATAAAAGATAAGTATTATTTAGTAAAGTTTATTTCTACAGGCCCATCTTGGTACCAACTTTGCTTATTGTTCATGGCGTAAAATTCCCCAGGGAGAGGGATTCGTGGCAGTCCTCATCTCTCAGAAGTTTCTGCCCATAGGCAGATAAGGGAAGTTCCAAGAAGGTTTCTTTCTGCACCTGTGGATTCTCAATGGCCGTCAGCTCAAAACAGTCTAGATGCCAAAACGGCGCATTTGTGGTGGTGCATTCTGATTCCCGTCAGTTCAAATCCAGGTCTGGCTGACTCTCCTTATTTTTATGCTGCGAGGGCCAAGTCAGGGCTGGTGTGCCCGAGGGCCGCCCACCAAAGGGGAGGGAGTAATGCCACGATATTTGTTACGTGGTCCCCGCCGCAGTCTGGGTGAGCCCGTATCACTGTGTTTCCTCTAGTCCATTCCTTGCAACCCGTGCCTGCCTCGATGCCCTGCCTTTGCTTTAGCCAGCGCGTGAGCATCTCCCATCACTGTCTGCAGCTGTTGGTGCAGATCCATCTTCGTTTCCCGAACCTGCTGGGTGGGAAGGAAACGTATGGTAGGCTTGGATTAAGGTTTTCTGATTTTAGACCAAGTACCTTACATCTCGGAAATGAGCCTCAGAAAGACATGTTGTTTCCAAATCCCTACGGCCCCTCGCAAATCTTGCCTGCATGATACCGTGTCCCGGTCCATAGCTGGACTTCCCTCTGGGTTTCCCCACCTTGAAACACTCTCCTAGCCAGGCCCTGGGCCACTCCGGGCCCCGTCCTCCCAGGAGACCACGGTTCTGAGCTCGCAGCGTACTCCCCCAGGACCCGCCACAGGCATCGCCCAGAGGACAGAGACCTTTTCAGTGAATGCATTGCTGACTGTTGACACTTTTCCATTGATTTCACTACTGAAACAAAAGAAAAAAAATTCTGTTTCTGAACTTTGCAAGCCTTTAAGATATACATCCTTGTACTGCATTTATTTTTATCCCAAATTCATCTGAAGGCTTGAGTCAGAAGATTGTTTTTCTACATGAAGTAGAGACCCTGAGGGAGCCTTGCGTAGTTATGCACAGAGTTCTGCTACCCGTGAGATTCCAGTCCCCTGATCACCAGGACAGCTCCATCTCTTGATGTCCCTTCCTTTAGCAACTTCCATCCTGTGCTGTAGTGAGTCTACATGTCTTCCTAGGCTCCAGAAGTGCCAGGCTCTCCCAGGGCTGAGCCTTCAAGTCACTGGCTTTCTCTGCAGGGCACAACCTTCCCTCTGGTCTGTGTCTCTTGGGTTTTACCTGAGGCAACCCTCCTGCAGAAGGCCTGCTCCGCTCACCTTGGCCCCTGTGAGGTCACTGTCCTGGGTGCTACCACGCTGCCCAGAGCTGACCTCTGTTCTAATGCTTGGTATCTACTGGTGAAAACCGAGTATTTTTCCAGTAATTTAACCAGTCTCCATAGGAAGCTTATTTCACAAAATTAGTTGTCTTGAAGTTGTTGACAATTCCCATTAGACGTGTGGACTATAAACACTTCAGTCTTTAATTTGGTCCATAATATTGAGCTGAGCTACTTTATGTAAGGGCTTTCTGTGAGCTTGGTTGTCTTTCTTTTCATATTGTTATTACAAAAACAGGGAGGCATAGCTAAGAGAGGGGGTTTGCCCCCCCCTAGTTTTAACATATTAGGAACATTGTGTACAGGGCATTCTAGAGCTCCAAAAATATTAACATCAAATGTCATGCATCTCTCAAAGTAGATTAATAAGTATTGAGTTTGGACTGTGGTCTGAGATTAATGAAAGTTAAGTCAAGGGGTATTTTAAACAATCTAAGACACACTGTATTTATGTGCGACTCAGTCTAGCCTTTTTTTTTTTATTTCTGCAAAGAATTTTATTGAATTCAAAGGTGATATTCCTTTGTGAGAAATAAGAAACTGAAATCAAGTTTTACAACCAAGCGTCATGAGATAAACCAGTGATAAGGTCTGCTCAGATCATACCAGAGCAGACACCAGTTTATACCACATCCCATGTGAAGGTGTTTTTATTCAATACAAACAGTAACAGTGGCAACACAGTGGTCACCAAATGAGACCATAAGTGCACTTAAATTTTTGGTGAGTTCTGGCTAGGCTCTCACAAGGCTGTCATTCTTTTCTTGCTAGTCAGGTAAACAGAACCCATCTGCTAATGCCAGAAACTTCAAAGCTCTTAATTCAGCTGGAAATAACTACAACTGAGGACCTTTTTCCTAGCTAGCTACTTTCTGATTTAGAGTTGTCTAGCAAGTTAATTTCAGTATAACAAAAGATGCCATCTGACTGGCTGCATCATGCTAGTGACAGGGTTAGGTTTAATGTGTTGTGCGCTCAGAGGCTAGGCTTCCTGGCTGGTCTTTCATCTCTGTACCTTGGTCCTGAGCATTCTGAGTCAGCTGAGGATAAAAGGGACCTACCAGCCAGTTGAGGGGCATGTTGTTAACAAGATAATCAAGGAAATGTGATATTAAAAGTTGATTATGTTGCTTTGTATCTGCTGTGTCTCTTTCCAGGTTCAGGCATTAATAATGATGCTGTCAGAGGCCTCAATTTTTATTCTCTCTTGGGAGTCAGGGAACATTAAAGATCCCTTCCAGAGGGTACTTTTTTTTTTTTTTTTTTGGTATTTCCATGACAGATGAGTTAGGACAAGCCTTCTCAAGTGTGTGCTTTATTATCCTTTTCCTGAGTGACCCTTTCTTCCCTTTGACAACTTTGGCAAAGAAGGGAGCAGTGACATTTGTCCTTTGTGTACATTATTATCAAGTTTTCATTCCATGTTTAATCCCCGGGATCCCACGGAGGGCAAGATCTTTTGCTGATGTCACGGGGTATACGTTTGGTTAGACCAGTAATGCAAACACTTGAGACACCACATCTTAACTGCTGCCTGCCAAATTTTCTTCGCTTCTGGGCTGTAAGATTATTGGGGTTGGGAACTCTGTCTTATTAATATTTGCGTTTCTGGCAGCTGGCACAGTGCGAGCGCGTATCGCCTGCTCAAGTGCTGATGACGGTAGGAATGAAGAAATGCAATGCGGAGGTGACGTATCTGGCCCAGTAGTGCCTCCGCCAGAGCAGAAACCCAAATAAATGTTACACTAGGATAAAGGGAGAAAAAGAAAAACGAAGTGGTAGAGGGTAGAGAAAAGAGAACTAGACCAGGGAAAGAAAAGCTTTCAAATCTCCACTTGACCCGCTGAGTATACTTGGGAAAGTCACTTAATTTCTCCCTGTTTATATTTCCCATCTACAAAATGAGGAGATTATCTAAGACGACCTCCAAAATCCCTTCTTCCTCTAAAAGTTATATTAAGTCTACGAAATGCCAAAAGATTGAGATGGGTGAATAGGTGATGATATTTCATTAACATGTATGGGAAATGCTCAGATATATCCACAGAACATTTAAGCTTTTAGGATTACCTGTCAAAGTTCAATGGATTGATGCACATTTTTTCAATCTGCCAATATTTAATAAGGGTCTGCTTTGCATAAAGGCTATGCTAAAGCTAGAGAGACAAAGAGGAATTACCATCAGTGTTGACCACCAAAAATGTAAGATCAGTGCGTTAAGAAACAGCTGCACTGCAGCATAAAAATACTGGAATGAAGGATGTGTCCTTAGTGTTAGGGAGTCACAGGAAGGAGCCACTACCTCACTGTGGGGGGATGACAGAGCAGGTAACTGGATTTTAATAATTCCAGGCTTTCCAAGTAAGGGTCACAGCGTGTACAAAGACTTGACAATATGAAAAGGCTCGACTTTGTCACAGAATGCAAAGGAGGGAGAGACAAGAGATGACACAAATAAGACTGTGACCATTATGTGAAAGTTGTTCACATAAGGCTTAAAAATTTAGACTGTATTTTGAAACTAATTGGGAGCCATTAAATATTAATAGTTAACAAGAATATGAACATGATTCTATTTGCATTTCAGGGAATAATGTTAATATACTATAGCTGATGAATTTTTTCTCAAAGCGTATTCCTAGATGCCTGTTTGAGAATCCCCTGGGTGATTGTTAAAATGCACATGCCTGGGTTTCAATCCGATTCAGTAGAATCAGAATTTCTGTGGATTTGGCTCAGAAATCTCCATTAAAAAAAAACAAAACTTTTTTTACAACTTATGCAGCTTAAAGTGTGGGAACCACTGGGTAAGTGAGTGGAGAGTTAGTGGCAGGAAACTCTGGAGAACATAGATTTTGAAGTCAGATAAACGTTGAATCTCAGCGCTGTTCCTTAGTAGCTATTTCCTCCTAGCTGAGTTACTTAGCATCTCTGAGGGTGAGTTTTCCCTTCTATAAATGAGTTTAAAAGTACCTACCTCATGAATGCAGTCAGGATTAATTAAGATAATATATGCAAAGCACCTAATGTTGTATGTACCAGATTTGGGGGCACAATGGAATTACCTGGAGAACTTATTTAAACTGTGTACTCCCCAAGGTTCTAGGATAGGGTATAGAGGACTTGAGAAACTCCCCAGATGATTTGGAACCAAACCAGTAGGAATATCACAAAAGGTTAGCTTCCCTTCTCCAAAGGCAGTGACAGTGACGGTATAAAAAAAGAGGATAAATTTAAGAGATTTCTAAAAGAGAGAATATTCAATTGCCTAAGAGATTTTTAAGGTTTTAATTCAGGTGGCTGGTTGTATCAAACCATAGCTGGAGGATGCACTCTGTGTTGAACATGGTGGTGTCCATGGATCATCTGAGTGGAGACGTCTAGACCAGTGCTGAACAGTGGACAAGGGCTTAGAATAAAGCCTGAGGTGGTGACAAAGAGTGAGCTGTCACAATGGTAGCTGAAAAGAGCATAATCTCCCAGGGATGAGAGGGAGGATAAGAAGAGGCCCCATGACTCACCTCCATGTCAACACCAGATTTTAAAGTTTTTCAGGAAAAAAAAAAAAAAATCCAGCAAAGGAAATTGAAAAGGCATGGGAGTAGGAAGAGAACCAGGAGAGGGTTTTTTTTGGGAAATACACTAAAAAGAGACTGTCAAATGCCACAGTAAAATCAACTAAGAGTGAAACTTGCTTTAAAGCAGAAATCCTGTCTTACCCATGATGGGTGCTGTGGCCATGGTAGTTGGTTGGATGGTAGATTGATTCCGGAGATACGTTGGTATGTTTGGCTTTATATTCTCACCTGAGATGCCCAATAAAGCCTCAGAGGCAGAAAGTGGTTGTTTACTACTCTTTGAGTGGAAAGAATACTTCCAAGTATCTCTTGTTCGCAAAAACTGTTTTATCCAGGGTCGACATCACTGATAATCTAGAAAAGGTTGTGTGTTCTGGAGAGTCAGAGAGTTTTTAGTACAAAAACCAACACCTGCTCCTAATGGTTTCCTTTCTAGTTAGTTGCTAATGATTGACTATCCAGGTACATCTTTATCCTTTGATAGAGTTTTTAACATAAGGAAAGGTATTATTCTCTGCAGTAAGAACATTTGGGGATGAAGGAATTCACATTGCATAAGTTAAAATTTAGGCACGCTGAACTTCACGCAGAGGCTATGACAATTACACAGCTTGCTAAAACTCAGCACTTTGTATTTTAAGGATGATCTTTTTGCCTCCTAGTAAATTTGAAATGTGTAGCTTTGTTGTAACATTTTCAAGGAGTCAGCATGTTTGCGTTTCTTGTCTTGAGTTTTATTATTCCATATTAGCTCCATTTAAAGCTGTTAAATACCGAGGGACTGTTCAGCGCATTACTCTGTTCTAAGGTTAACACAAGGAATTAAAGCTCCCCATATTTCAAATTTAGAATGCTAGATATCAAAGAACTCTAGCTTATATTATCAAAAGATTATCCTATTTACTCACTTATTTACTTAAAAAATACTTACATCAAATGAGCTATATGCAGTCTTCTTTTTTTTTAAAGCTTATATAAAAGATGGAAAGGGCTAATCACCAAAAGAGAATATAAGCAAATGTCAAGATTCTTTTTTCAATAGTGCAAAAGTTTCAAGCAGAGAACAGGATGTATATTTTAGTTTGTTTGGTTATTTTTCCACAAGCCAGAAGAAGGTATGGGGTAGGATCTAACATTTATCTAACATGAGTATGTAGGAAGCAAATCTCTTATGCCCCAAAATTCACTGAAAAATTACTGACATGACGCAAATTGATTAGCAGGAGGAAAAAGATACAAACTTATTTAATGTGTATACACGGGAAGCCTCAGGATGAACATTCGACTCCCCAACGGGGCTTTCCTTTCTGGTAAAATGGGTTATGGGAGGGGGAAATGAGGAATTCTGTCGAGGGGCCATAAAGGATTACTAGGGAGGATGAATGATGGGGAACAAAGATTAACTGGTAAATAGTTCTCCTTGGAATATAAATGAGTCTGAGATACTGAACAGTATCTTCTTAAAGAGTCTGTTCAGGTGTGGCCACACTCCTCCTGGTCTTACCTGGAGAGAAAGAAAAGAACAGGTATTCTTCTAGATGAGTCCGGACCTCAGGCAGATGAAGAAACTTCCTTGACTTTGGGAGAGTCGATGGTGGGGTTTGGGGGAGGTCAGAGAGACCCTTAGGCTTCTTCAGTCAGTCCAGTATGTCAAAATGCCATATGCTGAGGTAAAATATTTCTAATTTCCATCAAGTGCATGTCAGGAACTTTAAGTAAACAATATCTCTCCACACTTTGATTAGGCTGAGAGAAGTCAAGTAACTTATCCACACACAGACGGGACAGCTCCAGATCGTAGGACTCTAGTGCTGCCCCATGTCTCCACCCAAGGGAATAGCAACCCTCAGCTACAGCACTTTTATATTTAGTTTGCAAGTACTTAGCAGATAGTTTTGACTTTCAGAAACTGGTGAAACACTTTTTAAAAAGCAGGGCATGAACAATATGGATATTTTCTGATCAGAAACGCCATGCCACTATATTATAATAAGACTCTGATATGTAAGTGGCTTTCAAAGTAATTTCAGAAGAGCTGCTAGTAAGTTCTGAGAGCTACAGGGAGGCAAGGAGCTGTAGGCCTGTGGGGGTGTTCTGCCCATTGATTTCTGTGTCACTCTGGTGACTCTAGGTCACAAAAGTCTCAGAGTCCAGGCTTGAGGAAATGTATCAGCTCTAGCAAGGGCTGGAATTTATGGAGGACCAGAGTCTGTGCTCACCAGTATGAAAGGATTCAAACTCAGGGTGTTTTGCTTTTGTTTTTTTTTAATACCATGCAGGCCTAACATTTTTCATCTATGGAGTCAGCCCACAGGCCATCCCATAGACCCCTGCTTTGCAGTTACAGCAGGTTGGTGTGGAAAGAGAGTTAATTCTGAACGTATGTTACTGAAAGCTCAGTGCTTGTCCCTGAGGTTGAATCAGTGAAAATGAAGAATGAGGACAAGTGGTTTGAGGCAAAAGGAAAAAGAAGTTTATTAATTTGCCAGCAAATGAGGAGGACGGTAGACTAGCATCTCAAAGACCACCATCCTACCTTTACACAGAAAAACAGGACTTTTTAAAGGGGGTTTTCAGTGGCTGGGCTTGGTTCTGTGTGACCATGCGACTGGTGTCATGTATCGCAGCTTCGGGCTATTGTTGCTTAACTATAATCAGTGGTTTTGGACTTGGGTTATCGAGACCTTATCTCCAGTGACATGATCCTGTGACCCTTGTCCAGACAATTCTGTTGAGCCATCTCCTGTGGTTTAAGATAATAGAAAACAAACAGCGGAAAAACATTTTTCTGTTTCTTTGTGCTGGCCTGGGGAAGGAATGCAGGTTTTAATTCCCAGAAAGGGAAGGGCTTTAAAGAGACAACTCATGAAACATTTCATTGCCCTTTTTCAGACCTTTATCTCGTTACATGTAGAGAAGCCTGGAATATAATAAACTGGAGTTTGCGCTTATTTTTATGGATGACTTAGGAGCCCTTCCTAGAGGTGTATAGCTTTATGCTCAGTACACATTTCATCAGCGCTGAGTATGTTCTCCACAAATTCGCTTACTTTGTTTTTAGCAAGAAGCAATTTGAATCGCTTTTGCTCAGCATGCAAATTCGTTTCTTAAGAGAAATTCAATATTGCCTTTGATCATTCTAATGAAACCATCTTGCTTTTTACTCACTTGATTTGACATTGTCTAGATTTACTTCCCATAGCTTGGATTTGGACTGAGAGCTCTTCACTGGCGCCCTAAAGGTCGGGATACAGGCTGCCTCTTTAAATTGCTTTGCTGTAAAGTGGGAGGTAAAACTGAAGTTGATCATGTTTCCCTCTCTCTCTGTCAAAATTTTATTTTCCATTTTTTGCACCGGGTGAAGATAAAGTTTTAATGCTTGACTGCAAAGCTCTGACTCTGCAGGGATGTACTTACTCCCTTTGCAGGAAACATGATTTCACAGTGTCCTGCCTTCAGCAAACTACATTTGTCAACTTTACTTCTCGATTCATCAAGTCATCTCTGGCTTTTCTGCCTCCTCTTTGCCTACCGTAATCAACTTCTTCTGACCATCTGGGAAACCTCTGATCTTATGTGCAGAGTCCATTGAAGCATTTAAGTGCTAAAAGAGGGGAAATCTTGTAAAAATGTAAATTTTTTTTTCTGCTGTTACACTGGGAGCAAAAATAAAATGCTTAAATGCGCTTCCTGCTGAGTAAGGATTTTAGAGATTACAGGCTTGCATGCAGAATTCTGAATGGGGACGGCAGTTCCAACACACCTAAGGAATTTGAGAAAGGCTCTCGGCATTGTCAACAAAAGGGACCAGAGTGATCTGTTGTGTTCTCTTTTTTATCAAAATAATTCCTGATGAATATTAGAGTTGCATGTAACTCTTCGAGGCAGTGACGCCCTTTCCTGAAGTCACAGCCAGCTCTGCCCTCCACCACTTCACGTTAGTTAACTGTGATGCTTCCAGTGTCACCAGGAGGCCTATGTACAAGTGTGCATTTAAAATGTCCACAAGTTTACCCCTAATTGACCCACTCATACTAAAAAAAACCCAAAAAACCTACAATGGAATGCCATAAATAAATGAATGCTAAGTTTTTTGTATTTACCTTTTAACAAACATATCCATACATATCAGTATGTGTGTATATATACACACAACCATTACATATATACACCTATGTATATATATTTATGTGTATCAGTGTATATTTATAGTGATTGTATATAATCATTACAAATAATCAGTCCGAAGATCAGCTGAACTTCCTTCAGAAAGACTATTTTTATCCTGGGATTATGTTCTTTTTGGGGGGTGAGGGATTTTTAAATGATGTTATATTGATGGTGTTATAATTGAAATTGTGGGATTTTTTTTTCCCTTGACAAAATAAAAAGTGGGCAGTTGAATGTTGTCCCAAGGTGTTTGTTTTTTTTTTTTAAATTTTACTGGTCCGTGAAATATAAAAACAGCAACAACAATGAGAAAAACAACTGTGGGAACTCCAAGTTAGGGCTGAAACTCCCATGTTCTGGGTGGGTTTCTCTGGAGTCCCTTGTCCCCCGCCGTCAGTTCATAGTCTGAGCCCCTCAGGGACATCAGGAGTCTCAACTCAGCGGGACAGAGTCAGTCACCTCCACCGCTATCCCAGGACATCCCAACACTAGGTGTGATTTCATATTTAATCTCCCCCACCTCTAAGCTAAAAAACATTACTTTTCTTTATCCTTTTCTTCCCTTTTCTCTTCTTGGTGCCCAATTCCTCCTGTTCTAATTAAAACCAGCATTGCCACAATTGAAAAAAAAATTACAAACTTCCTTTCCTTGACCAGTGCACTTAACATTTCTCTGTGGCAGGTATCCTGCAACCCCTCTCGGGGATTCACAGTGTGCAGAATAGCTCCATGTAAACCAAACTGCAAAGGAATAAACCGCTTTGCCTGACACAGTGTAGGTCAGCTCATGGCGGAGCTCTCTCTCTGTCTGCCTCTCGGCACACTTTTTTGGGAACTGGCCCAGGAACGTCCAGGGCCTGGCAGTGCCTACTGGCAGCATTTGGCAGGTATGACAGCAGAGGAGTCTGAAAAACAGCAAAGCTGACCTCCCTCCTCCAGGAGGAACAGGGACTGGGGGACTCCGGGTAGCAGATTTGTAGAAGAACGTGCTCTTTACTGAGCCCCGCCCTGGTCCTCTTTTTCACCTGGGCAAATGAGGCTGTCTGAGCACTACATTTCCTCTTCACTCATACTCTCCTTCGCAGCCCCAGGGCACGTTGTTTTGTCCTACACAGTGACACTGTTGCTCCCTTTTTTGCTTTTCTTTGGAAGCAAGCCACTTGTCAAGACCATTCCAAAGTCCCATTCCAAAGCCACCTCCCCTTTCAGGCTGCAGATAAATGCACCAGTATAAGCAAAGCCTTTTTCTGCCTTCCTGACCAGGTGCCCAGGATTGTGTTCCCACAAGCAATAGTATTCACAGTACTGGGAAACAAGGGGAAAGTGACTGGCCACTGACCCCCCATTCAAGGGCATGACACCGTGGTCAGGTTGTCAGGCTCTTAACCCTTCTTCCTCTCCACGGAACATTTCTTTGGCATTTTTCTTAGAAATCTCATGATTTTCCTGGAATAGAGAATAGAGTTTATTTTGAACATGAACATGGAACACAGCCAAGTTTTTTTTTTTTTTTGAAATGAGATTCTTAGCTGTGGACCTATTTCTTTACTAACTACTTTCTGACCTAGTTCATAATATTATCACCAGAAGCAGGACTAACACAGAACATGCTTCTTGCTTTAAGAGATTGAAAAAGTAATAGGATATAAAGGTTTTAAAAGAGAATAACAGTTCATTCTGAGATGAGATAACTGGCTTTGTTCGGAGCTTCTCTTTGTAATTGTTACAATCAGAGAAGTAGGAAGGAAGATGGACTTGGATTTTTCTGGAGAGAAAGTATTTGACAAATTCTGGAATATTTCTTAATTATAGATTCTTTTGTAAAAATAATTTAAAGTTTTTATGTTAAATAATTAACAATTTAACACATTGACTGCCACATTAGAAAAAAAATTTTTTTCCTTGGGGCCACGGTGGTTTTATTAAGAAAATAGAATAAAAACTTCGAAAACAAAACAATCCTTTCTAATTTAATGAAAAATTTGTTATTTTTTATTGTTTTCCATGCATGAGTTACATGCCACTTGCAAAACAGTTCATGTGGCTCCCAAGGTAAAGAGACGCGTGAGTTACATATGCTTCATGAGGCCCTGGGCTCAAAACTAGTATGAGTCAAATATAACTCACATGGCAGTTAATGTGTTGAAATTGCCTCAATGTTAATTAACAGTAGCATTTCTAACCAGAGATGAATGCAAGGCATAAAACAAGAAAAACTGAAGTTGAAGAGGAGTTTCAAAGACACCTTGTGTAACCTCCTTCCCAGTGCAGGAGACCTGTACCCCCAGGCTTGGCTGAAAGGCATGAATGTCCCTCCAGTGATAAAGCACACGATTTCCTGAAGGACCCAGCTCCACTGTTGGATGTCTCTGTTATAAAGTATATCAAAAACAAAATGGCATCTTTGGAATTTGCTACTAAAAAAGTAGGCACTAATTTTAAGTGTGCTATGCGCTTAAAATGCAGTAAATCATTTAGTGTTTGAATACTAATGATAGCTGGTATATATTACATGATTGCTACATGCTAGGCACTGTGCTAAACACTTTACACCCATTATGGCATTTACTCCTTACATTAATTCTGTGGAATACAATTCTTTCCCCCTTTTTACACGTAAGGAAACTTGCCTAGAGGAGTTAAGTAACTTACCCAGGGTCACCCTGGTGGAAAATGACTGAAACAGGAGTCAAGCCTAGGTCCATGTGACTTCAGGGCCCAAGCTCTTAGCCATTGGTTGTACTTTTCACTTCAACCCTATTAGGTATATGCTGAACTCCTACAGCCAAAGAAGCACTGAGGCTCTCTTACCTCAGTAATTTCCCCAAGGTAAGTGAAGTCTTAAAGCAGATCCCTCTGACTCCAAAGCCTGTACTTTGTGCCACAGTAACTCAACTTAAAGCAGCAGAGAACATCAAAAAGTTAAATGATCCTGCAATAAATTGTCTAAGCAGCTGAAATTGAGGACACAAGAGTCTATCTCAATGCCTAATGAAACTGTATTATTATTCAATAATGGAAACGCTGAATCCTAGAGCTTCCAGGGTGTTGAGGGCTCTCCCCAGGATAGATAATTGAATAAGCCTGAAAAAAAGGACTACATTTGTTATCTGTATTTCCCCAACATCTAGCATCATTCGTGACTCACTGTAGGTACTCAGTGTTTGTTGACTCACTAAATACATCCTCCAAGAAATTAACAATTTCTTGTAAATTTAGACAAATGTCCTTTTTGGTGTTATGTATTGATTTAGACTCCATCTATTTCCAAAAGGAGTTTAAAATGGCATTCATTCCAATATAATTTTTATTTGAATAATCTGGGTGTATTTTTTGTTTGTTTATTTTTTGTTTTTTTGAGATGAGTCTCACTCTGTTGCCCAGGCTAGAATGCAGTGGCATGATCATAGCTCCCTTCATAGCTCCCTGTAGCCTGGAACTCCTGGGCTCAAACGATCCTCTCACCTCAGCCTCCTATAGGCACATAGGACTATATGCATGCCATAGGGACTACAGGCATGCACCACTATGCCTGACAATAATCTGGTCTTGACTAATTAGTTAAGTTTTGGTGCCTACCTTATAGTCTTTGTTTTCTCTGTAAGCCACAGCAGCATAGAATCCCGACTGCAGTGGCTTCAAGATCTTGACTGTTAGCAGGGGAAAAAAAACACCATCCCTGAAATTTTCAGTCACCCACAGTAGTGGTGGCAAGGCTGGCTGTGTGTTAGAATATGGAAATCCTCAAGTAGGTAGCTGCTTGACCAAATTATGCAGGAGCACAATAAGGAAAAGGTATAGCTCTCCTACATGCTTTTCTGGGTTGCATTTAATTTACAGAAATTAGGAAGCATTTTAGGCAGCAAAGACAGCGCAATGTTTTGATCTTTTAACTTAAAAATGCAGTTTTGTATCTGCTGGCATACAAGACGGGCTAACAAAGTCATTCTCATAACTTAGTAAAAAAAACTTGTGATTTGTGTTCAAATAGTAAAACAATGAAAATTAGGAGCCATTTATGAGAGGAAGCCAAAAGACTTATCTGTAAACACATAACTAAATAGTTTAGAGGCACCTAAAAATCCAATCAAGGGGATATGGGTGCATTTTCAGCAAAGCAGAGCTATTAACTGATTAGAATTTCAAGCAGGAAATTGTGTTTTATTTTGGGGGAAAAATAACAGAAGAGGAAGAATAGGAAGGGAGTGGATCTGCCATGGAAACACAGGAAGAGGCTCAGAGACAAGCCCTGGCGAGGAGGGAAGGAAGTTTCCTCGACGGAGACAGCAGCCCATTGGCAAATAACTTGTCATAGTGAGAATATATGCAGCCCAGACCTACTTGTTGGTTCTAGGTTATAGTAGATTAAAACAATGTCAATAACATGGGTTATTTGGAGATGAGTTATAGAGTTTCAAAGAGAAGAAGGTGTCTTTACTCTTCTACTGTTTTATCAGGCATGACTGTGTTAAAATTAAGCCTGGCCATTCCCATATTAAAGATAAAACTTATGTCTATGTGCAGCTTTCTCATTGTAAGAGTGGAAAACTCACTAGGAGCTCGCGGTGCAGGTGGAGAAAGATTGCTCACACAGAGATTAAGATACACAGAAGTAAAACATTTATTTTGCTTTCTTAGAAGGAGACAGATAGTGTGAGAGAGAGAGAGAAGGCAAAGAGAAGGAGAAAGAGAGAGAGAAGGGAGATGGTGTGACACCCCAAAGAAAAAGAAGGGAGGTGCCCATGCTGAGGCTAAGCTACTTTTTGTTTTTGTGGGGACAAAGAGAATGGGAAAAAATAGTGATTGTTGTCAGTTGATAATAGAAGTGGCTGTGAGATGTCAAAGAATCGGCTCCTCCCCTAACCCTTGGAGGAAGGCTTATGGCTGGGGCTGTGATCTTGTCGGTGATCTTGCCCTTGAGATATGGTTCTGGGCAGGAACTGAGGCCTGAAGCTTGCACCCCACTGTCCACTCAGGAGCTCTTCCAGGCTGTAAAATGAAACCCTCAAAAGCAGGTTAATCTATAGTTCCAGCAAATGTAAAAGAGAAGGGTTTACATGTCCTTTCTGTGTCCTCAGCTCTTTTCAGATGTTGTGAAAACAGAACCCCATGGGATGCCTGTTAGTGAGAGAGCTCGTGTGGTTGATCTTAGCTGTTACTGAGAGACTGTGGGATGGGTAATTTTTCTGTTATTTCATTAGCAAGGCGGTCCTTTCACTCACATTGCCATAGAAAAGAGATGACAGTGGAAACTGCTCCTAAAAATTATGAGCAAGCATGACTGAGGAAAATCTAAAACATGAGAGAGTAAAAGACCTGCCTCATGTATTCAGTGAGATGCGCCCTTTATGAATAATGGATGCGTATTCAGTAGCACTGGAGAAGAAGATGGGCATAGATTAGGCAACTGATATTTGTGGGATTTTGGGAGAGAAGGGGGCTTGCAATTAAAGCACAGTTGAGTCAGCACTCTGGCACTCACACTGAAGACTCCTAGTAATGGAGATAAGGAAAAAAGGGAATTAAATCTGTAGTCTGCAGTTGTACTATTTTTATGACAATGATAGTGGCCAAAACTTATTGAGATTTTACTGTGTGCAATGTCTATGCTAAATATTTTATGTACATTATCTTATTTAATCATCTCAACAACCCTGTGAAGTAGGTACTATAAAGAACTGAAGCTTACAGAAATACGTAATGAGGACATCAGCAAGCTCAGGGAATAGGAAACTCTAGGCCCTTCTTCCTCCATGGAAACATCAAATAAGCAATTAAAGTCTGGTTAAAATAATTTTACAGGAGCTCTGTTCAGTCGAACATTTACAACAACCAAATGAACAACCAAGAAAAATCCACATTCAAAGTAGTAGGAAATCTTGTGGCATTTTTACTCATTCTCCCTCCCTGCCCCCAGGGCATGGCAGTTTGAGGGGTGTAGTGTCCTGGTTCCCAGTTTCCTTCTGGAAATTGGAGTGAATTGGACCAAATTTGCAATGTTCCAACCTATCTGGGGGAAGCCTGAGAGATTGGTCTCTGTATTACCTAACTAGGAGCTCAGACACCCAAAAGCGGCACAACTTGGCTCTCAGAGGAAGCTTTGAGAAGCAGTAGGAATGGCTCATGAAAAACGCAAGGGCTATACAGACCCACAGATGCTTGGGGCAAGAGATTTTTGATTGAGCAATACAATACAACACGTAAGGCCTTGAGAAGAAACACGGGAGACTCTTAGAAAAATTGAGACATTTAAAACTAGCTCTGGATATAGAGGAATCATAGAAAAGGACACACACAGGCCCAAGGATGACACATATCCAGAAAAGGCCTGGGAAGATGTTAACCCTTCACATAGAACTGATTATTAAAGGTCTTTCTCTGCTAACGGCAGCCTTCAAAGACTGGGAGGGGCAGCTGCATTTTTCAAATGCCCAATTTTCAACAGGGGATCACAAAACATATAAAGAAATATGAAAATATAGCCCATTCAAAGGAACAAAATACATCTCCAGAAACTGTTCCTGAAGAAACACAGGGATCAGACTTACTAGACAAAGACTTTAAAACCATTCTTTTAAATATACTCAGAAAACTAAAGGAAATAAGAAAAAATGATATATAGACAAAGTAAGACTATCAATGAAGAGATAGAAATTATAAAAAGAACCAAATAGAAATTCTGGTGCTGAAAAATACAATAGCTCTTCTGTCTCAGTTGCAGAAATGAGATGACAAAGGAAACATCATCATTTGGAAAGTGTCGCAATAAGACCATATACATTGTGCACCATTGTGGCTCTAAGGCCTGCTACATTCAGAAGTTGACCTGTGGCAAGCGTGGCTACCCCCCAAGTGCAAGAGAAAGTATAACTGGAATGTCAAGGGTGAAATACGAAATACCATCGGGACTGGTTGAATGAGGCACCTAAAAATTGTATACCGCAGATTCAGGCCTGGATTCCATGAAGGAACAACACCTAAACCCAAGAGGACAGCTGTTGCAGCATTTATTTCATCTTAAGAATTTCAATAATTAGTCACACAATAAATGTTTGGGTTTTAAAAACATTAAAAAGAATACTATAATTTGAAAAACTTACTAGACAGGTCCTATGGCAAACTTGAAGAGGCAGGAGAAACAATGCGTTTGAAGGCAGGTCATTTGAAATCACTGAGTCTGAAGAATAAAAAGAAAAAAGAATGAAGAAAAGTGGACAGAGCCTACAAGATTTGTGGGACCCCATCAAGGGGACCAATATAAGCATTGTGGGAGTTCCACAAGAAGAGAGAAAGAGGCAGAGAGATGATTTGAATAAACAATGGCAGAAAATGTCCCAAATTTGAAGAAAGCAAATGCAGGAAGCTCAAAGAACTCTAAGCAAGTTAAACCCAAAAGAGACCCATATCGAGACAAATTATACTCAAGCTGTAAAAAGCCAAAGACAAAGGATCTTTAAAGCAGTAAGAGAAAAGTAACTTGCCATGTACAAGGGATCTCAAAAGGATTATTGCGTATTTCTCAGTGGGAGTCATGTAACTTGCCTGAAATCAACAGCTAAGAATGGTGGACTTGATCCAGCCCATCACTCAAAGGCTCAGGCTCTTAACCAGTGGTTCTCAAAGCGTGGTCCCTGGGCGAACAGTACCAGTGTCACCTGGGAACTGGTTAGAAATAAAAATTGTCAGGCCCCACCCCAGACCTCCTGAATCGGGAACTGTGGGGGTGCAGCAATTTGTCTTTCATTAAGGACTCTAGATGTTTGAACCCCTCTTAGCCATTATACTGCAGTGGATGTACTGCTTTAAAATGCTTGAGGATTTTTCCTCCTACTTCTTATAAGAGAAGTATAGCTGTACAACCACAACCAATTATCTCCAAGTCTGAAAATCCAAAACTCCATGAACACTAAAAAAATAAAATAAAATAAACCATTTGTGGTGGCAAAATCTTACCTAAACTAACAATTGGCTACTCAGGGTCTTTATTTCTCCTGCATGGGGTGAATATTCATATGTTTCACAGTAAAGATAGGGATGTGTTTAATTATAGAGTCTGCTGAGGGTTTTTTGTTTATAGTATATGCAGTATAAACACACATGGCTCTAAAAGTTTCACATAAAGGATTGTGGATCAGTTCAGTAAATAAAGATCACTGGGCTGCAATTCTAAAGGTCTGAGTTCAAACCAGACCCAACTCTACCACATAAAGCAATGAGCTCTCTCTTTGCCTTGACGATTTTCCTTAATCCTATTATTTCATCTGCAGATTACTCTTCACCTTATACTAAGATGGTGTCCACCTGCCTCTCCTTGTCTTGGTGCAAAGAATCTAAGTGTTCTACCTCATTTATTCATACAAATTGAAAAAAGGAACTTTCCCCCCATAAGACTCAATCATTATTATTTGTGTTATGGAGGAGCCTAAGGAATAGATGTGACAATTTTTTACTACCCACTAAGTTCAGGAAGATTTGATTGCATTAAGTATTCTGGAAGAGAAGCACAAGAATCCCACTGGTCTTTCTGGGAAGATGTCCAAGAGACAGGAGTCACGTATGTCTGTCCACAGCCTATGGAAGAAAGGTAGTGAAACAGGAGCCAACGCTGTAGACTACCCGCTCACAGCATGTGTGTTTAGGGAACATGAGGCTGGGCTGAAACCCTGCCTGGGATGGAGTCTCTAAATCTTGACAGCATCTTGCTATACAATTGCTGCTGCTGACTTATGCCCCAGCCACGCAAGAATAATTTTGGTGTAGAGCCCCTGCTGAGGGTAACTTTTTGGTGGCAAAAAAGAAAAAATTGATCCTATAACCAAGTAAGCTTTGGCATTTGAGTGTGAAGAAAAAAAAAAATTGATCCTGTAACCAAGTAAGCTTTGGCATTTAAGAATGAAGACTGAAAGAGCCCACTGTTGAGGGAGTTATTATCCCGATTCAAACTTTGCATGGCACCTTTTGCCTTTTATTATGACAAGGTGTTCTTTTTGACCTTCTCCAGGTAAAATATTTTTCCATAGTATAAGAATAATGAAACAAAAAAGCCCAATAAATTATTTATTCTACTCAGACAGGAACTTGCTCAAAATATCCACGTTGAGCAATTTAAAAAGCCTTGGAAATTTCCATTTTCATCCTTAAACTTGATCAGAAATGACTGATTGAATTCCACTTAGGGAATCGCGTAGGGGAGCAAAAATTGGAGGGAGGGGAAGTATTTCCTGTAGTAAAGTTTGAATTGTAGAAAACAGTCTGCAATGCTCTCTGTGGGCTCTTCTTCCTTAATTAATCCCTTCCCTTGGTTCAAGGTTCCATTTGCTAAATGTTGTCCTCCCCTCCCATGGGAGAGCCAGTGTTCCCTTGATTCCTTGAGCCACATTTTCATCCCTCCTCTCCCCTCCTCTCCCCTTCCTCCTCTCCCCCAACCCCAAAATAACAGATATAGCAGAGGATGCACAGCTGTCCAAGGTTAAGAGCTGCGGTCAGAGTTAAGCAAGAGAGAATGAGAATGACTCTTTTATTCTCCCCAAACTGGAGTGACTAGGCTATTACTATTTCCCCCTAGGGTAAAGATAAAAGAGTATGTTAAAAAGTTTTTAAATGCTTAAGAAAGACTAATTATGTGACTCCTGGTAGTAATAGTGTGAAAACATTAAGATGTGTAGAATTTAATGTTCTTCTTTCTCATTCGATATATTTTAAACTGAAAGCATATTGCTTACATTTAACTGTGGTTTCATTATATGCGCAAATTATTTCTGATATTATTAATACACGTCATAGCTATACAGACACAAGTGCATGCCCTCATACACATCTCTATCTATATATATATTCAGCTTGATTTGTAATCATTTTAATGAGTTTGAATAATTTTATGAGTTTAAAAATGTATAATTATCTTAACTTTAGAAGGTAACGAAAAATGTCTCTTATACCCTCATCATTTTATAGGTGAGTAAAACGGTTTTCAAAGATTTCTTTGAAATTATTTAATTTCAGTAGGAGACAGACTCTAGCCTGGAATGAAGTTCCTATGACTCCTAGTTCAGCCTTCCTTTTACTAAACCCTAATGTCTCCTACGCAGATTCTAATTATATCTTATGAATTTTTAAACTTCCAAGATTAGAGAATTGCAAGATTGAAGTTTTTCATAGACTAGTTGTAATGAGAGCAAATATAAATTAGAAGGTGATTGGGAATGAATCAGCAGCCCAAATTTATAGCTCCTAGGATGCTACTTAAATTGAAAAGTTAATTATAATGTGAATATGAATGAAAAGTTTATTGCTCATTATTTAAAATATTTACATATTTATAAGAAACTTTATGGAAAGCATTTGGATGTTAATTTTTCTTGTGTGTAATGCCTAATAACTCTATTATATTGTATAATAGAGTTCGTAAGTTTTAAAATATATCAAAATCCATCAAGACATCAAGTAGAGAAATTATACCCTTTGGAGCTTTGAACATTCTTTTGAAGGATTGATAACAGCTGCTGGAGAAACACGAAGCTAGATTTGGCTAATTAATGTGGTCCTTTCATGATTAAAAATCCATCAAGGTATTAATGGATTGCAGATAATTATTGGTGGAAGCAATAAATATATTTTGTTGTATAGCAAAAGGAGAACAAAGGAGAAACCTGGCTTGCAAATGTTTATTAGTGTTAGTCCTCACACTGTTGTCCTTACCTAGTCCACGCTATTGGCTGGGTTTGTACTGTCGTCCTAACATGGTTATACACACACACACACAATGAGAGAAGATTCCAGGGGGGTTGTGTTGAGTGGGGCACATTTTGGTGCCAGACAGAACAAGATTTGAAAACTGGTTCTGCTACTAACTTGTGACTTTGAGCCTGTTACATTGCACGATTGCCCCAAACCTCATTGTCTTCATCTTGAAAACTGGAATGTGTCACAGGGTAGCGTGATCGTGTCTGCAAAGTACTAGGCACATGGACATCTCAATAAATGGCAGCCATTACTATCATCATTATCATCATTTTGCTACTTTTAAGTATATGGCTACAGGGGCGTCTATGTACAGTTTTTCAGGAATAGTTTCTAATGTTCATGATTTTGCCATTTCCTGATTTCACCCACTTCTAAGTTAAGCAACAGTGTCCTTTGACAGGTTCAGATGAATTATGTAATCTGGAAGCTTGTTCAGCTTCACATGGTGTTGCATGCTGCTAAAATTGTGAAAACATAGGAGAATCCAACTTAATAATCTGTGTCCGGACCACAAGCATCATTAACACCCAGAGATTTCTTTTCCAGGGACATTTTATGTCTCTCACCAGCAAGGACTAAGCTGTTGAATGAACTTGGCCCTGCAAACTGATAATGAGATGAGCAAATGATAGCATAGCCTGACATGCATCTTTTAACTCTGATTCCTCCTCTGGAAAGCTTAGTGTAATTTCTCTATCAAAAATCAATGGAAAATGCCATTTCCTGGCATGGGAGTGAGTGTGTGATGTCATGTGTGTTTCATGGGATGGCTTAAGCTTTACGTGGATTTCCCATTTTTAGTCTATACCTCAAAAGTGTTTGTGTTAAGTGTGTGTTTGTTTTAACAAATTCATATTCCCTTTCTCAGTGTGGTACTCCTTGGTAATGTGAGTGGAGTTTCCTGTTTGTTGCATGGTGGGCGAGTTGGTTTATTGGAAAAATGGTGAATTTTGATTTTGTTGTTCTTTCCTTTGTCTTAGAAAGGAGCATATGCTTCTTTGTGCAGGCAGACAGGCATAGGTTATGTTCAAAAATATCACTGGTTAGAGACGGCCACTTTCTGCCTCCGGAACAGTTTTGCACCTTGGTCTCTGATCTCTGCCAGAACAAGGCACTTGCAGCCAGAGGGTTCCGGATGAATCACAGGGAATTCCTCAATCGTAAGCTCACTGGGCTCAAGCACAGGAGTGGAGGTTCGGGATCACAGTATGCATCTGCCCCATCCTTAGAACACAAAGGACCACGTTTGCGTGGTAGGTATAAATCTCAGCCCAGAAACTCAAATTTAAAAGAAATTCCATTCATTGGCTTTAAATCAGCTTAAATCAGATTCTGAATCCTTACTTGCTTTCCAAGGTGATGGCTGGCAGGAATTCATTCTCAGCACTGACTGCTGAGGGTTGTAGAAAATCCTGAAGTCTTTCCCAGCAGCAAGAGGCCCCCCCTGGTTATGTGTGTTTGTCCAAGCTACTTACCTCTAGATCCTTCATCACAGCCTCACGTCCCTTCAGTTCTCGAGACTGGCAAAGCCGAGGGCCCCCGAGTGCGACATACAATCTCTGACCTCTGACCTCTGAGAATCTGCCATCTTCCCAGACAGGGCCTTTGCTGCTCATAAAACCCACAGACTTCTCCCCCTCTCCAGTCATGGGTATTCTTTCCTGTCTACCTTGGTGCTTCTTGAAAGGTACTCCTTTCTCTCCTTCCACTCCAGACACCCCATGTCATCTTAGGAATAGCCCAGGATTTTGGAAAACAAAGTACTATATAGAAATGGAAGCCACTTGTGGGCAGTCTCTGCTTTTCGCTGAACTAAACCTCTCTTGAGGTCCTGTCTTCCTTTCGATGAAGAAATGAAGGAAGTGCATCTCTTAATAAATTATCCAGCAAGCTTTGAAAAGATCCAAACGTGGAAAGTAGGCAAGTTAATGGATGAGTGAAGGAAATATTTAAGCAGAAAATAGATTAGCTAACGAATGTGCGTACTAGAAATCCCTTGGCTGCAGAAAACAGCAACTGGTACCAGTTGTCCATTCTGGAGCAGAGAACTGAAACACACTGCAACCAGGAGTTTTTTGGAACTTTGTTCCACCAAGACCATTTCAAGTTTTCCCTCATATTTTTTATTAGGAAACTAATAAAATGAAATAATGCTGGATTTTAAAACCTTGACAGTACATTGAAATTTAGATTTAATAATTAAAATTCCATATGCATAGAATGTTTCCTGTAGAAACGAATTTATTGCTTTAAGGGAGATATTCCCATGTAGGCTTATGTGCTACCCTTGGGGGTCTGCAAGTGAATCAACATGCAGAATTTATTTGATTATCCAGCAAGATTCACTCATTACAGAATCAGCTCATCTCCTCTACTGTGTCAGCTCGGGAGAAACTTAAGCCATATTCGGACTGTGAAAAGACACATTTAGAGAAACTATTTTAAACCTCTGGAAACGGCACATGTTTTACCAGATGATGCTGATCAGCCTTGGTGGACTTGAAATATAGCAGCAGAAACTGTCTTCTGTGCCAAGTGGCCACAGTCTGGGGTGAAGAGAGCCCACTGTAGAGGGCCCCTGAGACACCTAGTGATTTACAGTCACTGCGCTCCAGCTGGGCCACTTAGGTGACACTCTTCCTGCTTTTGAAAAATCATCCTTTGGTTCTGGAGGTAGTGTCAGCTGTATACATCTTTCCTAAACAAGAAGCTGCTGTGTTCCTCTGAGGAGTCCTTCCAAGATCCGGTTTCTTTCAAGGTTTTGAGGAGTCTTATCGAGGCATAGAGAAGTGGCCCCAAACAGAGTGCGGAGCTCTTGTCAGTGGCCACAGTCAGCTGCTCACCTTGCTGGTGTCAGTGGGGTATAAGTCAGTCTGACATAGCCCATGGTAGGCAACAAAGAATTTGCCAAACAATGGGATTTTTTAATTAGTGCAGCCTTGAATTCTGAGAATTGCTGAGATTCAAGTCAGTGAAGGAAGGAAAGAAGAAAGAAAAATCACATATAATCTCCCAGTCATGGAAAAGCACTTACCACTAGCCCTGACCAATGCTGGGCAAAGCTCAATTGCTCTGTAGTTACCGGGTAAGATCTGCTGCTAAGAACTTGAGTCAGCTGTCCTATCTTTTTCCTGGCCCTTACTTTGAAAATAAATAGTAGCAATAATTGATGGCAAGTCCTCGATTACCAAAAATTTCACTATGCTTTAATTTCATTCAAAGAGACAGCTTGAACCCCCCCCCAAATGTTTGAGTCAAGAATTTATTTTTAAATAAATAAATAAGTCCCAGAATAAATCCTGAATATATGGATAGACCCAACTCCTGTGTCTTCTACCAAGTAGAGTTTGGGGGGCCTAAGGCAAACTTTGAAATCATAATTCTAATTTTAGAAAATCTAGGCAGCTGCCATGTATGAAAGTCAATTTCAAAGTTAATAAAATAGAAACATCTGGTGACAGAAACATAAGAATGTATTTTTAAAAGAAATATATTTAAAAAACACAAGATACGATTTACAGGGGCTCCTACTGGCAATTTATGCAACAATTTGAATAATGACAATAGTAGATTATAACATTTTGAATTAAAAAACAAGACCCAGTGGGGTGGCTCATGCCTATAATCCTACAACTTTGGGTTGTATAGGCAGGAGGATTGCTTGTGGCCAGGAATTTGAGATCAGCCTGGGCAACATAGCAAGAACCTGTCTCTACCAAAAATAAAAAAATTACAAAACTTAACCAGGCATAATGGCACACACCTGTAGTCCTAGCTACTTGGGAGACTGAAGCAGGAGGATCATTTGAGCCTGGGAGTTTGAGGCTGCAGTGAACTATGATCGTGCCACTGTACTCCAGCCTGGGTGACAGAGCAAGACCCTGTCTCTATTAAAAAACAACAACAACAACAAAACTTTTAAAGCAAATCCTTAATTACTTTAATATAAAACAATGTTTCTCCCTATGCCAGATTAAGAATTATCAGACTACCATTAGCCAGCCAGGTCTTACGGATATTCTTTCTGCTATCTTTCACAAGTAAGCTCAACCTGACCCAAATTCTTGGAAAAAAAATGAAACATATATCTCAGTTGAATGAAAACGAGGTCATTAGGTCTGTATCAACTATCTCCATGTCCAGAGGTGGTTAGTGAATCTGCCACAGGAGTAGCAAGTCATCTTCTACTTCGGTGTCAAAGATTCCAGCATCCTTTCTGCAAGGTTAACCTTTGTCTTGTCAATCCTGGGCTTTAATTCTAGCCATATGCCCACAATGAGGATACAAAACCTGATCACTTTACTTTAAGTGAAAATCTAATCGTATTGATGAGCTGAGGTCATCTGTTCAGCTTTGTTGATTAATGCCAACAGAGAACCAAGATCTAAAGAATGAATGTCAGTGAACTGACTGCTGGCCACCTCTGTAAGATCAAGTCGTAACAACCAATCCATTGCATTAGGTGATGAAAACAAGCTCGCATTCACTTTGAAACAGTCACGTAGGTTCCAGTTTATGACTCCTTTTAGCCAGTATTTGTAGAATCTTTTTAGCAACTGTGCTGTATTAATTTGAAAACTTGGAGAAATTCTTTTAAATTATAAGTTTTCAGACTGCAAGTTACTTTTAAAAATAATGTCTTTTATTTAGTGCTTACCATGAAACAGGCATTGAACAAAGCACATCACAGAGATTCTCTCCTCTAATCTTTGTAATAACCTTTTTTCTTTTCAGAAGTGAGAACA
>RJWJ010009896.1:0-48500 GCA_004363605.1 Indri indri | reverse complement strand
CCAGACGGGCCCGGCTCGGCCGCTTTGTGCTGTAAGTGGGGCCTGGAGCAGAATGGGCTGAGTCTGTCCTGAGCGTCCACAGCCGTGGTCCAGGGGAGAATGGCCGCGGGAGAGCGAGCTGCTGGGATGATGGGAACAGCTCCCACTGCATCAGCCGAGAAGTGCCCGGGTATTGCTGAGAATCCAGGCGGAGTCTGGAAGGGTCTCAGAGTGTGCACCTGAGGTGCAGGGGTGAGAGTTCTTCAGAACCTGGAGGGAGGGAAGTAGCTAGTCAGCCGATTTGTTAAGAAAATTATGCCAATCTATAATTTTGAGAATGTTTTAAAAACCCACAAAATATATATTTCTAAATTTAGCAGTGCCTTGTTTGGGGTTAAGAATTGCGCCCTTAGTGCTCTTCAACCTACTGGGTGGGTGTAAGCGGATGCCGGAACCGGGTGGGGTGGTGAGTTGACCAGGTGGGGGTTGCTCACTCAGCCCGCAGGCGATGCTGGTCTTCGGCACTCCTCCCCCAGCTCTCTCCATGTGGAATGTCCTCCTTTCCCCACGCCTGTGCTTTAATGTTGCTCCAGGTTGCTTTAATCACGGCATTCAAGGCCCTGAAATGTTTCTTCACATGCAGGTGCTAAGTAAGACAATGCACTTTCTCCATTTCACAGTGGCCTTTTTCTTCCCTTTGCAGCCAACTCCCATGACCCCCACATGTGCTTCTGTGGAGAGCGCCGCTGTTTCTCTGCTCCTCCCTCCTGGGCGCCGCCGTCCTGCTGTCCGCCCAGTCTGGGCTCCGCCATTTGGCCCCATCCTCTGCCTTCGGTCCGAGCCTCACTATGCTCCGCTTGCACGGACTCCGCTCTCCACTTCTCATCCCGTTTCTCTTTCCCCCATTCTTCCCAATTAAACGATCCCATCCTACAAGCGTGCTTCAGGTCCCCATTTGTGCCACGGAGCCGCCTCTGGCTACTTGAGCCCTCCTACGATGGGTGCCACCCTTTGGCCCCTTCGGCCTTCTCCGATGAGGCGATCTGGGCTCGTCAGCTCCGCCAGGCTCTGTGGGGGAGGCGCCCGTGCTCCGTCTGGGGCTCCCCAGCTCTCGGAGCCAGGCCGAGCTCCTGGAGCCGTGATGAGAGGTTGCTGGTCTGAGTGTGTGAACTTAGTGTGTAAATACACTGGGAGGGGGGCTGGGGAAGGGTTTCTTGATTCAGAGACAGGAAACTACTTGCGGGAGAGGAGGGAGCAATTAGTCTCCTTCAGGTTTACCCAGAGCAGGTTCTGGATTGGGTCGGGCCAGACCCCTCCCCTCCCGCCCCTCCATCCCGGGCGCGCGCCCCCAGCCACACCTGCTGGGCCGCTGACTGCATTAAAGTGGCTCCGAGGGCGGGACGGGCTGTCTGAGGAGCTGGAGGATGAGCGGAGCGGGGACAGTCGCAGAGGTCGCAGTTCTGGGAACGAGAAGTCCGAAAAGCACCGTCAGGGCAAAGAAACCTACTCCAGGCACATTGACAAGGCGCTGAAGCAGGTGAGAGTGGGGAGCGAGGGTGGGGGACGTGCTGGAAAGTGCCTTGACAGGGCACCAGGCTGGCGCTGGGTGTGCTGTGCCCCTCTTGAGGTGACATGACCCAGTCTTGGCGGCCTCTCCAGCCCCAGCGTCCCCTGCACCTGTGACAGGCAGGGCCATGTAAAGCGCGCTCCCAGCACCCTCCAGAAGTTTCCAGGGCCTTCGGACAGACGAGATGATTAGGTGAGGGGACATAATTAAAGGACAAGACAACCACGCTGCTGGGCTGAAGGTGCTCGGGCACCAAACATGGTACAAACAGGACATCAGGGCGACTGAAGAGCAGGCAGTGTGAGCTGGAGTCAGGGAGGCCTTGGGACACGCAGCACTGTCCCCGAGGGGCTTAGGGCTTGCTTACCTGACAGGCCACGAACGAGGCCCATAAAGGCTGAGACCAAATAGGGGCCGTCTGGGCTTCCCTGGCTCTAGGCCAGCCCCTGAGCCTTACTCCCATTCACTCCCTACTGTTTTACACCTGGCAACTCAAGGTGTGCTTCGTGGACGGGCAACATCCATACCACCTGGGAGCTTATTGGAAACGAGGCTCTTGGCTGTAAGAGGTGGTGGCTCGTGCCTATAGACTCCCTGGGTCAGGGTGTGGCTCAGGGGCAGAGCATTGTACTCTGAGGTCAAGAGGTCCGTGGTTCAAATCTGGGTGCCCCCTGCATGTTGGCTTTTAGAATTTCCAGGCTCTAACCCACTGGGAGGAGGAGGAAGGCAGGATCCCTTAGAGCAGACACTCAAGTTTAAGTGCCGCCTGCAGTCCCAGTCTGGCTCCCTAGCCACCTAACAGGTGCCCAGATGTATGCTATATTCAGATAAATATGACTTGGAGAATAAACGGGATGCCAAAAGTCATTTACATTATGTGCTTTTGGGAACTATTTACTTACTGATTAACAAATTTCTTTTAGTATTTGGGTAGACCTATAAAATAGTTCTATTCAATAGCTATTTTCAAAGATACTTGCAGAGAAAAAGTATATACTACCATAATGAAGTATTTTTTTTATAGTGAATCAGCTCTGTCACAAAAAATAATTCAGTTTATTTGCATATATAGCACTTTTTTTTTCAAACAAATTCAGCTTTTATATCAATTGGTAGAATATCAGAGCTTGCTTGGACACACTTGTGAGTTACGTGTACACCGCAACTGGTTCCGATGACATTTCTGCTTAATTTTCTTAGGATTTACTAAAGATTTCCTTGCTAAGAACATTGTTTTTATCACAGTGCTGTGCTCCTAAAATTGCATTCTTGTATGACTACTGCAAAAACAGTTCTACCTTCAATATTGAACTTTTAAACTGAGTGAAACAGCATTTGCAATAATGTCTTGACAACATTATTTTCCAAACGCTTTGCTTTGATTCCATGAACTGGATGCCAGGACGACAGACCTGAAGCAGGATTGTTCCCCAATAACAGACTTACCTTCCCTCCTCTTAACGAGGGCTTTGTAGTTCCCAACTGCGTTAGTCACCACCAACTTAGGGGGTCATTATTCCTCAGGATGGTGTTTCCCTCGGAAAAGCTCGTGTGCGTTGGCTGGGGAGGAGGTGAGCAGGAAGGACTGGGGAGGAAAGGTGGGCAGCCCCGGCTCCGAGTGAGCTCTGAGACTGAGATTCTGGGGCAGAAATCAAAACCTTGGGGTCCTTATCCTGACCTTTGTCAACCGCCCGACCCTGCACCGGAAGGCCTGAGTCTCTTTTCAGGTGGGCGTCGTGGAGGACACAGCTAGATCGGTGTTTTTGAGCAGTCCTTGATCTTTCCTAAGAATTTTTCTATTCATATAGATATATTTTTTAATATGGAACACTTCACGAATTTGCATGTCATCCTTGCGCAGGGGCCATGCTAATCTTCTCTGTATCGTTCCAATTTTAGCATATGTGCTGCCAAAGCGAGCACTCTATTCATATTTTAATAACAATCTTCATGCTTAATATAGTCATGCTCTGGCTTTCTTGGGTGGCTGCTTATGATCAAGAGCTGTTTCTAGGTACTCGGTGCCTGAGTGTGCCTGTACCAGTGTGTTTATGATGCAGTTGTCACCATGGAGCACTTTAATACCTGTGATGGCAAAAGCAGAGAAGCCGATGTAAGTCCCTAAGAGAGGCATTTGTGCCACGAGAGACCAAGTTATGGGTGTGTTCTCAGAGGCAGTTTCCGAGATGCACAGGGGACCAGCAGGGCTTCATGGGCACATACAGCCTCACAAGCACATTGCAAAGCGCCTCTTGGTTCTAGCAAGACAATTTCACCTGGCTATTAATTTGAATGTTATTAGATTTGCGACTTCGTTTGTATTGATTTCTAAAATTATTTTGTCTTTGTAGTGTATGAAAGTGCAAGTACAAGGCATTTATATCTAGTTTTGTGTACATATTTATATACAGATATTAACACTATAATGAACTAAAATTAACCCTGGGCCTCTAAGAGAAGTGTTTCCCTTCAAAGGTGTACAAGAAACCGGTAAAGAGGTGATGTGGTAGCAGGGTGACAGGGATGGAATGGAGTCTTCACTTTTCTCTGTGTCCCGTTTTGTACATTTCCAGTTCTGAGCCATGCAAAAGCATTACTCATACAAAAGCTAATTAACACACACAAATTTAGGAAACCTCAGTTTAAGCCTTCTGACTTCCAGAAGTTTCTGTTGGGTCTTCTCAAGGCACTGGGTCAGGTGGCCTCCTCTGCTGCTCTGGGAAACCCAGTAGTATACGGGGAGGGGGCAGACAAGGGACGGTGTTTGCAACAGAGCAGGGAGCCCCACCCTAAAGGGCACCCGAAGCAGGATAATGTGGCTGTTTAACTGTGATTTGGGACAGGTTGCTTCAGTTCCCCGTGTCATTTCATCGATGATGGTGGTGGTAGTGGTGATGATAGTAGTATCATAAATAATTTTTAAAATTATATATATGAAACTCTTAGAACAGTTCATCTAGTACATTATAAATATTCAAAAATATTAGGTATTATTGCAGGGGTCTTGAGTGTGGCTACCAAAGTGAGAAGTGCTAAGGAAGCCAGTTTAGTTGTAAGAGGGGGGTATAGCTCAGGGGCAGAGCATTTGACTGCAGATCAAGAGGTCCCCAGTTCAAATCTGGGTACCCCCTAAAATTATTCCCAAACCTCCCTTTAACCTGCTGCACCTGCTGGTAATGTCACCACGAACATCACCTGGAAACCCTGCTCACTCCCTTTACAGCATCAAAGGCTCCTGGGGACTTTTGAGTTTTTGTTACTCCATTACTTCTGGGGCTGGTTTTCTTTCTATAAATAGAATTATCGCTGGCAAGGAATGCCATTATTTATATAAAATTAAATTAGGTGAAAGGAAAGATGTAGTACAGTGTGTATGTTATGCTACCATCTGTGTTTACAGAAAAGCAGGGGGAAATATGCATTAATAATGCACATCTAGTTTGCGCACAGGTGACTCATGCCTGTAATCCTGGCACTCTGGGAGGCTGAAGTGGGTGGATTGCTAGAGCTCAGGAGTTTGAGACCAGCCTGAGCAAGAGTGAGACCCCATCTCTACTAAAAATAGAAAGAAATTAGCTGGACAACTAAAAATATATATATAAAAAAATTAGCCGGGCATGGTGGCGCATGCCTATAGTCCCAGCTACGCAGGAGGCTGAGGCAGGAGGATCGCTTGAGCCCAGGAGTTTGATGTTGCTGTGAGCTACGCTGACACCATGGCACTCTAGCCTGGGAGACAGAGTGACACTGTGTCTCAAAAAAATAAAGCACATTTACATATTATCTATGGAAGAATAAATACATAAATGGTTAACATGGGTGGGTTTCCTCCAGTGATGAGAATGGAGGCTTGGGAGATGAAAGTGAGAATTTTCGCTGCACATTTTTTGTTCCTTTTGGATGTTCTATCATGTGAATTCCGGAACTTCAATATTTGTTTTTGAAATATGCAATTTAAAATTTAAAAATAAATCTAATTAGTTCTTACCCACCAAGACTGTTGCATATAGGTAGAAAATACCTCTACTTTTGTGTATATTTGAAATTTCCCATAATAAAAATTTTTCACAAATCCCTTTCTCATAGATACACAAGGGCTGTCTGGAAAGTGTCCAGCCATAGTTAATATAACAAGAACGGGGACAGGGGGCGGGGGGGGGGTGGTCTATGGCTGGATACTTTCCAGACAGCCCTCATCTAACAGAGGGAACTATGCTCTTCAATTAAAAATGCTATTTTCATTTTGAGGTTCTGATTTAGTTTTGCATCATACATTAATAAACTTTGTATTGGCATGGGGCAGGGGGGACTTTCTTTTCTTGTTTTTCTGAGCACCGTGGAGATTGGCCAATGTTTTCAAAAGGAACTTCGCTGAAAAACAAGGGGAAACAAAGCCACTCATAGACCAGTTCACTAGCATCACCTAGCATCAGGGCCAGGTGACAAATATCCGGATGCTTTGATGAGCACTTAGCTACTCCGCTGTTTGGCCAGAGGGGTTCCTCCCTCAGGGATGGGCTTGAGGGTTCATCTTGCCCAGAGATTTAAAAAACAGAACAGCGCTTACCTCCAGCTTCACCACGGACCCTCCTACTTTTGTTTATACTTGGGATGGTGATACTCCTGGAGTCTTAAGATAAAGTCTCTTAAAGATAATATCGCCCCAGGAAAGTGAAACTAGAAGCAGCATGAAATGGCTGGGATTGGTGTCAGCAGAAGTGACCCCGAGAGACATGTTTCTGGAAAGCACCCACAGTGCTGTCTTCAGCCTGGAATGCAGTCTGCTCAACTGCACCATGACCTCACAGCCTGAAGTCGAGGGTGGTGAGCTGATATGCCCAAATATTTTGAAGGGAAGTCACACAGTAAGGAATGGGTAGATGTTTTATCCAGCAATGCCATGCAAAGACCCTTTTCAACCTGTGTTTTAGAAAGAATTCTTGCAATGTGATCACACATTTTGGTTCTGGAGTTAGAGTGTTGGGGTTACTGACGCTCTCTAACCTTTAGTTTCCTCACCTGTGAATTGGGGATAATAACGGTACCTATGTCATAGGGTCATTGTGAAGACAAAAGGAGACAATTCATGGAAAGCAAGTGGTGCCCCTGTAAGAGCGTCCTGGGAAGGAGGGAGAGCGCTGGGGGGATGGAGGGGAGATGGGGAAACCAGTTCGGAAGCCAGGTCTTCCTACGGTCCAGATGTGGTGGGGTCACATGAGACAATAAGCAGGGTTTTCTGTCCCCTGTTCTCTTTCTCCCATCCAGTCGGGTGGCTCTTTAAGACCAGGGAAGGAATGACACCTTAGAATGCAAACTGTCAGTGCTCAGCTTTTAAATTTCAACAGTCTTGGTGCTGGGGGACTCAATTGGCATGCAAGTCACCATCTGTCCCAGCATGGCAGGGCCTGAGGAGGAGACAGAGTGGGGCCTGGCAAGGATCCCGAGGCAGCAGGACACCAGAACGTCCCATGCTCGCATGTGGGCAGGATGACCAAATGCCCATCTCCAGCCCAAGGCTGTGGCACTCCTAAAAGCTGCTTCTGAATTTAGGAAATACTGGGGGCATCCCAGAGTTGAATCATTAAATCTCTGCCACCCACCAGGATGGGACACAAAATAGAAATCGAGTTGTATTGTCAAGGAATACAGTTACGTATCCTTTACTTCTCAATTTGTGAACTAAGATTTGGACACTCTTAGCAGATCACAGGGCCAAAACGCTGGCAGTGACAATGAATGCACAGGACCAGGAGACCAAATGACAGGATGCAGTGATCTGCTGGGAGTGCGCAAGGAGCCACTGAGGGTCTCAGCTTTGTGGATGAGTGTTCTGGCCTCTGTGTGGGGGACAATACTTCGGTACAATGACGAGTCATCATAATGTTCCACGGCCTGACAAAATGCCGTCAAGAGCATTCGGCTCCATTTGCTCTGATTGCAGTCTCACTAAGCAGCCTTCTGATGGCTAATCTGGTTTCCCAAGTAACCAAAAGGGCATTCTGGCTTGTTATGTGTCAGTCTTTGACAGTCTAATTAGGGAGGTCTTGAGAGTCAGGTCAAATTAAGTTGCATCTGCAAGTTCAGGAGTCCGGTGCTACAAATTTGAGAACCAAGCTCCACACCTTAACAACCACATTGAGGTTCTGCCAGTTCGGGGTTTCTGGACACCTTTCTGAAGCCAATTGTTAGCCCTCTGGTGAGGGGCATGTTGAACGTTGCAGCCCAGCAAGATCCCTGGTGGGGGGCTGTGGAGGAGAGAGCCCTTCGGAACCACTGCAGATTGAGTTGTCGAGGATCCCTGCTGTGAGCCGCTTAACTGGGCAGTATCCTTGGACCCCGATAGTTTCACTTGTAGGAATCAATCCTAGGGATATAATCTGAGAAGTGGGCAAAACTGTACGTTCATGTTTGTCAGAGTGGTGTTTGTAACGCTTGCCAGCATGCTCTAAATTCCCTTGTCCTTCCTTTCCCACTTGTTCTTGCTGGGCAAAACCCAACCTGGGAGAAACCCAATAACATACTCGCTCTAGAAGAAGACTCAATCATGTGCATGCTGCTGGAGGAAAAAAAATCACATAGTCCTGGTGTGTTAGTTTGCTGGGGCTGCCCTTGCAAAGTGCACAGACTGGCGGGCTCACACCACAGTTTATTTCCCCTAAGTCCTGGAGGCTACAGTCTGAGATCTGGATGTTGGCAGGGTTGGTTCCTTCTGACGCCAACTCCCTGGCTTGTAGATGGCCATCTTCTCCCTGTGCTTTTGCACAATGGATGGACAGGTTGTACTCACTGATTTTACTTCCCTCCCTCCTATTTTCTCCCTAACTTATTCTAACTTAATGCTCTTTCCTTAACACTCCACCGAGACTGCTCTTGTCCAAGTCACCAATGACTTCCATGCCGCCAATCTGACGGTCAAGTTGTTCATCTTCCTTCATTCCTCGGCAGTACCCGGCCCCCTGACTATCCTCTTCTTCTTGAGTACTTTTTTTCTTTGAGCTTCCACGATGACATGTCACTCTTGTTTTTTCCTCCTCTCTGCCTGATCCTCAGCCTCTTCTGCTGTGTTCTTACCCATCCAACCTCTAAGTCAGAGGGTTCCAGGTGTGTGACCTCAGCCCCTTACCTTAGCTTCCTACCCCTAAGTAATCTCATACTGCGTGTGTGTGGACGACGCCCAGGGTTGGGTCACTGTGTCAGCCACACTGGCTTTCCTCGTGTTCTTCTGACATCACTGGTTTTAACCTTAGGACTTTGACAGGCGGGGTTCCCCTTGCATTGGCTGTTCTCCCCAGCTATTTCCCGGGCTGGTTCTTTTTCTTCATTCAGGGTCAATCCTATTGAGAGGAGCCTTCCCTGACCGCTGTGTGTAAGATCGGCTGCCTCTGCTGTCCACTTGGGCCGTATCACGTTGCCCCACTTCATGTTTTCATTTCGTCCCTTTTCCTGCATCACTGGGTTTACCTGTTCTGGTTTTTGTTGCTGCTACCGTTGCTGTTTGCCTTCTTGAGTTGGACACTTAACTCATTAACACTTGGGCGTTTTTCTTTTCTAATATAAATATTTATGATAATAAATTTCCTTCCAAGAACCTCTGTAGATCCATTTCACAAGTTTTGATAGGTAGTATTTATTATTGTTTGGTTCCAGGTATTTCCATTTCTCATCATTATTTTTTCTTTGACCCATGAGTAATTTAGAAGTGGTTAATTTTTTTAAAGCATGTAAGATTATTTAGAAGCTATTCGTTACAAATCTGTACCTTTACTACATTTCATCAGAGAATGAGATTTGTATTATGCTAATTCTTTGTAATTTGTTAAAATTAGACATGTAACATGGTCAATGTCTATAAATGTTCTAATTTGTGCTTGAAAAATATACAATCGTTGAATGCAGCATTGTATATTGTATATATAATATATATTATATGTATGTATATAACATATGTCTATTACATTAAGGTTATAACTTGTTCAAATCTTTCAAATCCTCATTTGTTGTCTGCTTAAATTATCAAGTACTGAGAAAGCTATGTTAAAAATCTCTCTGTATAATTTATTGTTAAAGCAAGCACTTGGCTTTACCTTGTTAATGCCTGAATCATTGGCATATGGTTATTAATTAAAATGAATTAATTATTTTATTATTAATCTTTTATTCAGTTAATATTTAGATTAGCTGATTTTTCTTTGCTCACTTCCCTTATTTCCTATCATTCATTCCTTCTGTATACAGTTTTCTTTTTTCCAAAAAATATTTCTAAAAATTTACCTTAGTGAGGGTTTGCTCATGGCAAGTTCTCTTCATTTTTATCAACAAAAGCCTCTTATCTTCTCATTATTATTGAACAGTAGTTTAGCTAGTAGTCAGGGTTCTCCAGAGAACCATAACCAAGAGGACGTGTATTTATAAATATAGATAAATAGAAAACATACATACATATATCTAGATAGATGGATTGATAGAGAAAGATAGATTTATCTATCTATCTATGGAGATTTGCTTTAAGGAATTGGTTCATGAGATTATGGAAGCTGGCAAGTTCCACAATCTGCAAGGCAAGCTGGCAAGCTAATAACCCAGGAGAGCCAACAGTTTAGTTTCAGCCAAAGTCCAAAGGCCAGGACGCTTCAGATCCAGGAAAAGCCATTGTTTTAATTTGAGTCCAAATGTGGGAAAAAGCCAATGTCCAGTCTGAAGGCAGTCAGGCAGGAGAACTCTCCTCTCTTATTTAGAGGAGAGTCAGCTTTTTGTTCTATTCAGGACTTCAACTGATTGGATAAGGCCTGCCCACATTAGGGAGAGCAATCTGCTTAACTCTGTCTACCCATTTAAATGTTATTCTCATCCAAAAATATTCTCACATACATACCTAGAATAATGTTTGGCAAAATATCTGGGCACTCTGTGGCCCATTCAAGTTGACACATAAAATTAACCATCACAGCTAGGTATAGTCATCTGAGTTGAAAGTGTCATTTTTTCCCCCCAACACATCAAAGATAATATTCCACTGTCTTCCAGCTTCCATTGTTGTGTTCAGAAGTCTGCTGTCAATCTAACACATCTCTATGAGGCGGTCTCTTTGTCTTTCTGGTTGGTTTTAAGACTTTCTTTTTGTCTTTGTTGTTCTACAATTTCACCATGATGTATCTTTTTGTTTGTTTTTCTTGAGATATGTTGTGTTTTGTGAATCTAAAGATTTATGTCACTCTATCAATTCTAGAAAATCCTCTACCACTGTCACTTTAAATATTACCTCTCTTCTGTTTCTCTAGTCTCTTCTTCTGGAAATCCGATTAGACATGTTTTAAATCATTCTATCCCCATATCTCTTACCTTATCTCTCATGCTTTCTATTGCTTTATTTCTCTGTGCTTCATTCAGGGTAATTTCTTATCTTTGTTGTTCCTAATTGCTTCTTCAGCTATGTCTTTTCTGTTGTTTAATCCATTCACTGAGTTTTAAATTCCAATTAATATATTTTTTTCCTAGAATTTCTGTTTCTCTTTTTCAAATCTGATTTGTCTTTTAAAATAAAATCTCAATTTATACCCATGTTTTTTATTTCTTTAATAAGTTGAAAAATGTTTATAATCTGTACCATTGAGTTTTTTGTTTTGTTTTTATTAAGAGACACTTTCTTGCTCTGTTGCAGAGGCTGATCCTACTGGGTAGCAAGGATTACAGGCACATACCACCATGTCCAGCTAATTTTTAATTTTTTTTGTAGAGACATGGTCTCACTATGTTGCCCAGGCTGGTCTCAAACTCCTGGCGTCAAGCAATCCTCCCACCTCAGCCTCCCAAAGTGCTGGATTACAGGCATGAGTCACCACACCTGGCTATACCATTGACTTCTAAATAGACTTTGAATACATTGACTGCCTTGTGAGTTGTATTTAACTCAGGCTAGTTTTGACCCTGGGCCTTGTGAAGCAAAACCCTGCAGTTGGTCCATGAAAATCTTACTTGTTGATGTTCTTATTGTTAGAATTAATATTCACAATTTAATTCTAAAAATGTGGATTTTGTTGCATATAACTCATGCACAGAAAGCAATAAGAAATAACAAATTAGAAAGGATCATTTTGTTTTAATAAAACACCATGGCCCCAGGGAAAAAAAGTTTTTTTTCTAGTTTGGCAGTCAATGTGTTAATTTTAAAACAACTTTAGATTTACAAAAAAGTATGAAGATAGTACAGACAGTTCCTATATACCTCCACCCAGTTTCCTCTATTATTAATGTTAACATCTTGCATTAGTTTAGTGCATTTGTCACAATTAATGAACCAATATTGACACATTAATATTAAGTAAAATCCTTATTTGGTTTACCTTGGTTTTTATCTAATATCCTTTTTCTGTTCGAGAATTCCATTCAGGACACTATATTACATTTCATTGCCATGTCTCCTTACACTAGTCTTGGCTGTGACAGTTTCTCAGACTTTCCTTGTGTTTGATGTCCTTGACCGCTTTGGGACTACTGGTCAGATATTTTGTAGAACGTTCTTCAACTTGGATTTACCTAATATTTTTCTTATGATTAGGCTGGAATTATGAGTTTAGGGGAGGAAGGCCATAGAGGTAAAGGGGCATTCTCATCATGTTATACCAAGGACTACATGTTATCAACATGACATCGCCACTGATGTTAACCTTTATTACCTGGCTGAGGTAGTATTTGTTAGGTTTCTCCACTGTAAAAGTTACTATTTTTTTCCTTTCCATATTGTACTCTTTCAACTATGTGCTGCTCACACTTAAAGGAGTTAGGTTACATAATTACATACATGTATCTACATAAGTTATTTGGAATTCTTCTACATGGGAGATTTGTCTGTTTTCCCCTACTCATTCATTCATTCATTAATTCATTTATATTCATATGTCTATAGTATAGACATATGAATATTTTATACTTTAGGTTACAATCCAATGCTACTTAATTGCTCAAATTTTTCTGGCTTTGGCCACTTGGAGCTCTTTCAGTTGGCTCCTGTGTTACTATTACATACCCCCTTGCCATCACTGTGAGATTTTAGAGCACCTCTTACCTTCTGGCACTACAGGATGTTCAGTCTTACAGTCAGCTGTTCTTCAAGGTGCCCTGGTTCCTTTTACTGAAAAATGGTATTATTATAATAGAAACCAAGATCTGGGTGCTAGGCGTATCCACTGATTTCATTATCTGAAATTCTCATGGATCTAATTGTGCTCTTTGTGGACTCTGCTGACCTTCAGTCGTGCTGAATCGTTTCATGTGTGTGTTGTAATTTTGGATTGTGAACTCCTATTTGGGGGCCCTTTGTCTTTGAGAAGCGTATGCAGCAGGGTTCAAGGAGTGCCCTTCCAGAGAGGTTTTGTGTTCCGACAGACACCATGGAGCTAATGCTGGCTTGGAATCATTTTGTTCCTGCTGCTAAAGTCTTAGTTTGAGGTTACCAGGACCACATGGGTAGTATAAATTCAAACCCCAAACACACACAAGGACAAATCTCTGATTACAGATTCCCAGGTGGGACTTTTTTCTCCCAAAGTCTGGGCTGAGATGAAGAAGCTCCATTGTCAACACCCTGTGGAGGTGTATTGCTTTCTCTGGTCCTTTTTTTTCCTTCTGCAAAATAAGGGAGCTAGCTTTATGTAGAGGTCTCAGTTCCAGCTCCACATGTTGTCTCCTGATCATTAAAACCCAAGCCCTTCAGTTACTGAGATCAGCGATGCTTCCCCCAATCCTCATAGCAGTGCTTTACCACGCAGGCTTTCAGATTCTTCTCTTTTTGACTCCTGGAGATTTCCTTGCAAGATTGACTGTGTATTTAAGAGGATATTTGATAATCTTTAGAGGTTCACTTCTTTTAAAGCAGGACAGTTTTCAGATGAACGCTAGCCCTCTGCCTTATCACTATTAAGCTCCATTTTTTTTTTTTTTTTGAGACAGAGTCTTGCTCTGTTGCCCAGGTCAGAGTGCCATGGCATCAGCCTAGCTCACTACAACCTCAAACTCCTGGGCTCAAGTGATCCTCCTGCCTCAGCCTCCCGAGTAGCTGGGACTACAGGTGCGTGCCACCATGCCTGGGTAATTTTTTCTGTTTTTAGTCACAAGTTTTTTTCTAAACTTTTATTAGGAATAGATAATTCTTGTGTTTTATATGTTTCAGAGCATATAAAATTATAAAAATCTCTTCAAATCATTCTAGAAAATTTGTATGATCCTGGTATAAAAAATAAATAAAAAGAGCATATACCAAAAAGAAAGCTATAGGCCAATCTCATTTCATAATAATCTAAACAAAGTAGTAGAAAACCTTATCCAACAGTATAGTAAAACATAACTAAGAAGGACTCAGAACAGAAATACAATGATGGCTCAATATTGGAACATTTATTACTGTCAAGTACTGGGTTCTTTGAGTTCCAGAACAAGCAGACCCAATGCCCACCCCAGGCCCTTAATATATGCTGACATCTGGATTTACCTTCGCCTGCTTCTCTTGCCCCAGAAAGCTGAGGCTACAGTTTAATTGGCCAGATGCTTCCCCTGGGGTAAACCAAGTCCCTGAGAGCCTCTGCTGTGGCTAGACCCTGGTCCCTGAGAAAGGGAGACAAAAGAGAGCATGGGGATGGAGAAAAAGAATATTAGATATTAAGGGGAATGGGTAGAGATCCTCCCATACCCCTACTAGTAATAATAATGGGGGGGGGGAGGAATGAGAAGTGCTCTGGGAAGAGGGATGCTCAGGTGGGCATAGGCGGGAAGACTCCAGAGAAGGGGAGCAGGTTCTGACAGGTGTGGAGGCGGATGTGCAGAGGAGCAGCTCAGGATGGCCAGGGTGCAGCTTGGGAATGACTACAATTATGAAAGTATCTTTAGTTTTAAAGGAACTTTACCTGGGGGTATAGCTCAGGGGTAGAGCATTTGACTGCAGATCAAGAGGTCCCTGGTTCAAATCCAGGTGCCCCCTGTGTCATCACCATTTTACTTTGGGGGAAATATAGTATATCCTCTTGATATCTAGTAGACCCAGCCTCGTGGAACTGAATTTTCCAACATATAAGTTAAGATTGATTAAAGTGTTCTTCTTATGACATTTTCCATATATTTCATTTTAACCTCCTCAGCCATAGTCATTTCCTGGAGGGGTAGAGGAAGTCTGCCCTAGGCTTCATTTGTATTTCATTTGTGCCTAATTATTCCCATCCTGATTTTATTTGTTTATACCAAGCTTGCTTTAAAAAAAAAAAAGGATCTGAGACAGCTTATAAAAGACAGTAAAACTCTAACTGGTCAAACAAGTATAAAAAAGCAAGAACTGAATGTCTAGGAGATGTGGTAAATAATTATTCCTGAGAGCCTAGGTTAGGAGAAGCTACTACCGTGTAATATAAAGCATAGCTCATAGCTTCCCTGTAATCACGCAGTGTGAAAACATACCAATTCATCAACTGAGAAAATATGTTCTCAGCAGGCATTTATATGATAGGTCTTTTTAGATGGAACATTGGAGAGATGATGGTTACTGCCAGGGCAGCCTTTCAGGTTGTACTTTACACAATTGCACCAGTTACATAGTACCCTGGAGTTATGCAACACAGTGACCCTGGATATTTCCCATGTTTTATCCATTTTGCAAGAAAACCAAAAAATGCAGAAACAATGCTACACATGTGTGCGTGTGGCAGAGCCTACCAGTTAACTACCCGATATATGTTCTCCCTTCTTCCTTAGTAATAAAATCCTGATTTACACTGAGTAGTTATGTTCCCAGCTAGAAGCCCACATTTCCTGGCCTGTCTGGCTAGGGGAGGCAAATGAGGGATAAATAACAGTCACTGGACAAGACAACTGGACAAACTCAAGAGACGGACAAACATGGCGGGTGCCCCTTTGTGCTTTTACTCCTGCTTCCTGCTCAAAATACAGATGTGATGGCTGGAGCACAATCTGCCAATTTGGACCATGAACCAACTTTGAGGAGGGGATCCACATTTTAAGGAAGGCTGAGCAGAGAGATAAATGGAGGCTGTGTCCCTAAAGACACCCCCAAGTCACCATGCCAGCCCTGGTCTGCTCGCCTCCAGACATCCTTTACAAAAGAAAGATACAAATTTCTGTCTTGTTTACGGCTCAGAGGAGAGACAGATCCAGATGACTATGAAGGCTCATGCCTTTTCCCCGTCAACAACTTACCAAGCTCCGAGCTCAGTAGGTCTGAGCTAGTTATTAGTAGGAGGCTTTTCTAACAAGGCTATTTCCTTGACCAGAAAACTCCCATTGTTACAGCATCAACTACGTGCTCCCGTGGCCCTCTCAGCTCCCCTGTAACAATGTAAAGCAGCGCAGGAGAATGGTCCTTCTATTGCTGCTTGTCCTATGGTGCACCCAGCTCTGCGTGGGCCACGTCAAAAGGAGAGCTCAGGGGACTGTGCACGTTCAGCCGCTCCATGGCCTGTCAGTTCCCCCAGGAACTTCCTTTCCTTCACGTTAGGACGCAAGGTACTCTAGGGGGTGAGTCTGTACCTTAGCACAATAGCCACCTTCACTTCTGGTAGGTTCCTAGCAGCTGAATGCAGCTCCCGATTGCTGGTGTAGGATCTCGTACTGGTTTGGAAAAGCCAGCTCTGCACAGGGCTCACATAACCAACTGGACGGAGCGGTGAAGTCACGCCACACGCCAGGGGAATCCACGGTCCGTGTGCCCTTCACAGCGGTGCTACCCAAAGTGTGGTGGGCGAACTGCGGCCAGTCCACGAACTCTTTGTTACTGGTCTGTGATGGGAGAGGTTCAGAAATTGAGAGTAAATGCTCAGAAAGTCTGTAACAATCTGACGTTGGCCAGCTTTGATGTCGTGGTGGGTCTCAAAGTCTGCAAGTCTGGTCACCTCGTATTGGTACATGACGGATTTTAAGAAAATAAAAATATAGATGGCTTTTCAGCACAGATAGTTTGGAAAGCTCTGCTTTGTTTCACCCTTCTCGGAGATCCGTTTCTTGGCATCAAGTGTGGAGCAGCAGGCACCCCGAGGTTTAGCTCTCTGTGTTAGGGCCTCAGGGCCGCACAACAGAAGCTGGAGAAAGCAGTAAAGGTTTATTTAAAATAGCTCTCTCCCAGGGAAGGAGTCGTGGAAAGTGAGTCTCCAGGCTAACCTTTCAGGAACAATGGCCAAAACTGCGACTCAGAACTGGCCTGATGAAGGAAAACAACAGCACGGGCACCAGCTAGACGCTAAGTCCCCGCTCCAGCCTGCAGCCAGCGCTTGCGCCGCCTCCGTATCCAAGACTCAAGCCCTGACGGCAGGACGACAGCACGGCGCTCGCAAGCCAAATGGAATCTGCACCTCCCCTTCCCAGTTTAAACCTCAGATGGGTACAAATTATCACCGGAGTCTGTGCTCATCTCGTAAACTGTAAGGGGCCTAGAGAACAGAATTTTCTAGCAGCTTTTTGAGGATGTTGGTCCTGTAAGGAGGAAAATCCTCACACACAGAGCATGCAAAGATTCCGCACAGTGAGAAAACGTGAAAATGTCTTTCACAATCACATCAGGTTTTTGACTATGTAGTACAAAAAAGAATGTAAATAGCTTGCTAATATTTTATATTAATTGCATGTTGCAGTGATAATATTTCAGATATTTGGGGTTAAATAAAATATAGCATTAAAATTAATTTCAACAATTTACTTTTTAATATAGCTGCTAGAAAATGTAAAATTACACATATGCTCACATTCGTGGCTTGCATTACACTTCTTCAAAAAATTTTCGTTGGCACATAACTGTATATATTTATGGGATACATAGGGATGTTGCAGTACGTATAATGTATAGTGAGCAGATTAGAGAAATTAGCATATTCATCATCTCAGACATTTATCATTTCTTTGTGTTGGGAACATTCAATATTCTCCTTCCAGCTATTCGCTGTATATTACTGTTAACCATAGTCATCCTACAGTGCTATAGAACACCAGAACTTATTCCTCCTAGCTGTAATTTTGTATCCTTTAACAAATCTCTCCCTATCCTTTCCCCCTGCCCTTCCCAGCCTCCAGTATCCTCTGTTTCACTATCTACTTCTGCAAGATCAACTTTTTTTTTTTTTTTTAGCTTTTGCATATGAGTGAAACATGCAGTGTTTAACTTTCTACTGCTGGCTTATTTCACTTAACATAATGTCCTCCAGTTCCATCCATGTTGTTGCAAATGACAGGATTTAATTCTTATTCATTTTTATGGCTGAGTAGTATCCCATTGTGTATACAAACCACATTTTCTTTATCCATTCATCTGTCATTGGACACCTAAGTTGATTCCATATCATGAGTATTGTGAATAGTGCCACAATAAACACAGGGGTGCGGATGTCTCTTCACTGTACTGATTTCCTTTCCCTTGGATAAATGCCCAGTAGTGGGATTGCTGGATCATATGGTAATTCTATTTGTAGACTTCTGAGGAACCTCCATACTCTTCTCCATAGTGGCTGTACTGGTTTGCATTCCCACCAACAATGTATAAGAGTTCCATTTCCCCCGCATCTTCACCAGCGTTTGTTATTTTTTGTCTTTTTGGTAACAGCCATCCTAATGGGTGAGATGATATTTCGTTGTGGTTTTGATTTGCATTTCCCTGATGATTAGTGATGAGCATTTTTTCATATACCTGTTGGCCATTTGTCTGTCTTTTTTGAGAAATTTGGGGAATTATTTTTTGTAGGTATTCAGATCATTTACCCATTTTTTAATCAGACTTTTTTTTTGCTGTTGAGATGTTTGAGTTCCTTGTATAGACTGGCTACTTAATCCCCTTTCAATGAGCAGTTTCCAAATGTTTCTCCAATTCTTCACTCTGTTGTATCTTCACTCTGTTGATTGTTTTCTTTGCTGTGCAGAAGCTTTTGAATTGTATATAATCCCATTTGTATATTTTTGCTTTTGTTGCCTGTGCTTTTGGGATCTTAAGGTTTTCTATTTCTTCTTGGTTTAGTCTTGGTAGGTTGTATGTGTCCAGTAATTTATCCATTTTCTCTAGGTTTTCATATTTATTGCATATTGTTCATAGTAGTTTCTAATGCTCCTTCGTATTTCTGTGGTATCCATTGTCACATCTCCTTTTTCGTTTTCGATTTTATTTGGATCTTCATCTTTTTTCTTAGTCTAGCTAATTGTTGATTTTGTTTATCTTTTCAGAAAACTGACTTTTCATTTTGTTGATCTTTTGTATTTTTAGTCTCAATTTCATTTATTTCTGCTACATTTTTTTTGAGATAGGATCTAGCTTTGTCACCCAGTCTAGAGTGCAGTGGTGTCATCACAGCACACTGCAACCCCAGACTCCTAGGCTAAAGTGATCCTCTTGCTTCAGCCACCCAAGTAGCTGGGACTACAGGCCTGTGCCACCATGCCCAGCTAATTTTTAAATTTTTTGTAGAGATGGGGTCTTGCTATTGCCCAAGCTGATCTTGAACTCCTGGCCTCAAGCAATCCTCCTGTCTCAGCCTCCTGAAGTACTAGGATTATAGGTGCGAGCCACCGCACCTGGCCTCCCTGCTCTGATCTTTATTATTTCCTTCCTTCTACTAATTTTGGGTTTGGCTTATTCTTGCTTTTCTATTTCCTTGAGATTCATCATTAGGTTGTTTATTTGAAATCTTTCTAGTTTTTTGATGTAGGCATTTACTGTTATAAACTTGCCTCTCAATACTGCTTTGGCTGTGTCACATAGGTTTTTGTATGCTGTATTTCTATTTTCATTTGTTTCAAGGAATTTTTAAATTTCTTCCTTCACTGATTGTTCATGCAGGGGCGTGTTGTTTATTTTCCATGTGTTTGTATAGTTTCAAATGTTCCTCTTGTTATTGATTTCTAATTTTATTCCATTATGATCAGATAAGATACTTGGTATTATTTTAATTTTTAAAAAATTTTTGAGACCTGTTTTGTGTCCTAACATATGGTCAATCCTGGAGAATGCTCCTTGTGCTGATGAAAAGAATGTATTATGCAGCTGCTGGGTGAGGTGTTCTGTCAATGTCTGTTAGGTCCCTTTGGTCTATGGTTCAGGGGGGACTTTGTGGTCTCAAGGCCACATGTGGCCTTCCAGATCCCCAGGTGCAGCCCCTTGACCAAATCTAAACTTCACAGAACAAACCCCTTTATAAACATTTGTTCTGTAAAATTTGCATTCAGTCAAAAGGCCACACTCAAGAATCCAAAAGGCCACATGTGGCCCCAAGGCCACAGGTTCCCCATCCCTGGGTGATCTGTCCAATGCAGTAGAGTGTTGAAATCCCCAACTATTATTGTATTGGGGTCTATCTCTGCCTTTAGATCTAATAATATTTGCTCTATGTATCTGGGTGTTCTGGTGTTGGATGCATATATATTTACAATCATTATATTATCTTGCTGAATTTATCTCTTTATTATTATGTAATGTCCTTCTTTGTCTCTGTTTACAGGTTTTGACTTATTTCATTGATGAAGTATAGCTATTCCTACTCACTTTTGGTTTCCCTTTGCTGGAATATCTTTTTCCCCTTCACTTTCAGCCTATGTGTGTCTTTACAGGTGAGGTGAGTTTCTTGTAGGCAGCATATAGTTGGGTCTTCCTTTTTTAGCCACTCATCCAGTTTATATCTTTTAAATGGGGACTTTAATCTGTTTATATTCAGGATTAATAGGTCAGAACTTACTCTTGTTGTTTTATTGATTTCTGGTTGTTTTGTATATCCTTTATTCCTTACTTATCTCTGTTGAATTTCTCATTCAAATCATGAATTGTTTTCCTAATTTCATTGAATTATCTATCTGTATCCTCTTGTATCTCACTGAGATTCCTTAAGATTATTATTTTGAATTCTTTTTCTTGCATTTCATGTACTTCCTTATGATTGGGGTCTATTAATGGAGAATTATTGTGTTGCTTTGGTAGTGTCATGTTTCCTTGCTTTTTCATATTTGATGCATCTCTACATTGATTTCTGTACATCTGGTGGAAAAGTTGCCTCTTCCAATTTTATGGAAAAGGTTTCACAGGGAAAGATTTATTCATATGAACAGGCCTTGGGGTGTTGGTTCGATGAGGTGCATTGGCCTTGGTGGATGTAGTAGTGTAGTTCTGCAGTTTCTCCAGCTGTAATTCACACTAGTGACATTTGTGAGCATCTCAGTGGCCTAAGCTTGAGAGAGTTTGTGGCAGTGGTCACACAACTTTGACAGGGGTCTTCCCAGGCTGTTTCTCAGGTCAGGGGCACATGCATGCACACAATGGGTTAGACAAACTGGGGCTGGGATTGGGGCTACAGGGCTATTTCACTGACTCCGACTAGGAGCACATGCACATGGTTGTTTGGCTGGCTTGGGGGCATTCCTGCCAGGAGCAGCCCATGGGGCTGTTTCTGAGGTACAGGACACAGGCACACAGCTGCTCAATCTGCTTGGGGGAGTGTTTCCTAGGGGCAGACCATGGGCTGTTTCTCAGGCTCTGGACATGGTCGCATGGCTTCTCAGCTGGCCTGGTGGCCCACAGCACTGTTTCTCAGGCCTAGGACACAGGTACAATGCTGTTCAGCTGGCCTGGGGGGCATGCCCACCAGGAGCAGCCCATAGGGCTGTTTCTCAGACCCTGGATGCAAGTGCACAGTTGTTCAGCAGACCTGGGGGTGACCCACAGCGCTATTTCTCAGGCCCAGGATTCAGTTGCACTCCTTCTTGGTTGATGTTGAGTGCAGGTCTGCTGGGGGTGGCCCATGGGGCTAATTCTGTGTCCTGGGATGAGGGCACACAACTGCTTGGCCAACTTGGGGGTATGTGTGCTGGGGCAGCCCATGAAGCTGCACCTTAGGCCTGGGATGTGGGTACACAGCTGCTTGGCTGGCCTGGGGGCATGTTTGCTGAGGGTGGCCCATGGAGCTGTTTCTCAGGCCCAGGATATGGGCTCACAGTTGCTCAGCCAGCCTGGGGGCTTGTCCACCAAGGCCAGCCTGCAGTGGCTGTATCTTAGCCCAGGACACAGATGTAGCACTGCAGTGGGTGGGACATTGCAGGGCTAATTCTAATGCCCAGGAGCATGTCAGCTGCTGAGAGGCTTGAGGGCTTCTTCTGCTCCATGGAGGGTATGCAGCAATTTGGCGGGCTCAAGGGCAGATTCACCCTGGGCAGGACTGCCAGATTGTTCCTCCAGCTGGAAGTGAGGATGGGTAGGAGTGGGCTTCTCTGCTGTGCAAGACCAGAGTCACAGCTGATCCCGCACCCAGGCTCTGTACTGTTGGAGCTGTGGTGGTCAGCCACTGGTGCAGGCTTGGTGGAATGAAGACGGAGCCCCAGTGCAGCAGAGGTACAGTGGCTACTGGTCCCCAGAAGAGGGCACATTTCAGAGGTGGCTCTCATCACAAGATGGTGCTGTGCTGTAGCAGCTTGGCTCACAGGGAATGGATGGGGGTTGGGGAGTGCACACTTCGTGCTCCTAATCCAGAGCAATGCATCTGCATGCTTTCATAGCGGCTCTCCAAACTGAGCTCAGGGCTTGTGAGGACTGCAAGATTCTTCTGTAGTAAGGACCGTAGTATTTGCAGTGGCGATAGGGCCTGGTGGAGTTTTTCTGCTTACCTTTTCCCTACAATGGGATGTCCCTCCTGTCTCCAGGCTGAACTGATCCATGCAGGGCAGATGGAGTTGCAGAGTCCAGGTGCCTCCATGCTGCTCTCCTGGACTTCCAGTCACCACAGGTGCTCCCCGCTCCCCCGCTGCATTGCAGCCCTCTCCCTTCAACACTCCGGCCAAATCTTAGCTGCTTATCCATTGTGTTGATGCTTTCATGTGAGATGGATGGGCGCCAGGTGTCTCTAGTGAGCCTCTTGCTGATGTAACTCCTTGCATTATATTTCTACTGGACAGTGTTGCTCTAGATGAAATGTGACCTCAGGATATAAAACCAAGATGATGTCACCAACCAGTGGGGAAAGGGTCGACTGTACAATAAATGGTGCTGGGATGATTGTCTCCTAAACAAATCACATATGATCCCTACCTAACTCCATTAAATAAAGTCCAGATGAATTGAACACCTAGATATGAACTCAAACTTTTGGAAGAAGTTTATACAGAAGAATACACGCACGCGTGCGCGCCCATACACACACACACACACACACACACACTGTTATAGAAAAAATATTCAATGACACTGTTAAAGCATGAAGACTCTATTCATGACATTGCAGTAAGTATAGGGACCACTGCAACTGGGTCTCATAGTGGGGAAGGGAGATTGAGCTCAACTCCAAATACAGCACAGGCAAGTGGGAATTTATAGCTGATGAGCAGGGTGTGGTCAGTGGATGGAAAATTACTAAGAAGTAACATCAGGAATAGGGAGGATTCTGGCTAAATAACAGGATTGTTGCTGAAAATAGGCCAGGTGATCAAATATCACCTGGTGGATGCTGGAAGGTGAGGAACTCGATCAGATCTTGAAGGCAACCAGATATCAAGGGTGGGGGGTTCTTGCTGAACTGATTTAGCAGGGTTCTTTGCTAAAACTAGATTTTATAAGAAAGTGCACAGATGGGCCTAGGAGAAGGTTCAGGAGCCTAACTGAAGTTTGGTCAAGGACAGAATATATACATATGTCCTAGGGAAGGGTTTCTTAAACACGACACCAAAATCACAAAGTATAAAAGATAAATTCGATTGTATAAAAATTTAAATTTTTATATGGCAAAAAATCCTTAAACAAGAGACTGAATTTTGCAACACATATTTGTTCCAGAATATAAGCAGATGGAAAAGTTCTAGAGATTGGTTATACAACAATGTGACTACACTTAAGATGGTTACATTTGCTGCCTCACCCCCATCCCTGCTCTTCTCAAGGGGAATGGATTAGGGGTGTTTTTGCCTTAGCCCAAGCCTGGTGAAGGAGCTTATGTTTTGTGTTATGTGTTTTTAAATCACAATTTAAAATTTTAAAAATATTAATATTTTTAAAAGGAAGAATTCCGGCCGGGCGCGGTGGCTCACGCCTGTAATCCTAGCACTCTGGGAGGCCGAGGTGGGTGGATCGTTTGAGCTCAGGAGTTCGAGGTTTATGCTGAATGAAAAAAAGCCAGTCTCAAAAGGTTACATACTGTATGATTCCATGTGTATAACAATCGTGAAATCATAAAATTACAGAGCTGGAGAATGGAGTAGAGTTGTCAGGGGTTAGGGAGAGCTGAGGAAGGGAGTGGCTGTGGCTATGAAAGGGTAGCATGAGGGACCCTTGTGAGGGAACTTTTCTGTGTGTTGATGTAGAACTAAACGCACATGCACACACAAGAGCATGTAAATCAGTGACATCTGAGTAAGACTGGTGGCTTGCATCGATGTCAGTTTTCCTGGTGGTGATATTGTACATTAGTTATTTAAAATTATGCCATTGGAGGAAACTGGCTGAAAGATACACAAGATCTCTCTGTTTCTTACAACTACCTATGAATCTACAATTATCTCAAAACAAGTTTTAAAAAACAGTGAAAGGATACAGGCTAAGTTCATAGTAGCAGTTGTCTTTAGGGAGGGGAGGAATGGGAGTGGATTGGAGAAGGAGGCGAAAGAGGACTTGGCTGCGTTGATGGTATTTTATTACCTCGAAATGATGAGCCAAGAGTTATGTTTACACTGCATTTAGTCTATTAGGTGGGCAGTAGCTTTATGTCTAAAATATGTGCATACCTTAATTAAAAATACCGTCTTGCTAAAAAATGCTAACGATCATCCGAACCTTTAGCAGGTTATGATCATTTTGCTGGAGGGGAGGGTCTTGCCTCGATGTCGATGGCTGCTGACTGATTAGGGTGGTAGTTGCTGAAGGTTGAGGTGGCCATGGCAATTCTTAACATTAGACAACTATGATAAAGTTTGCCACATCAATTGACTTTTCTTTCTTTCTTTCTTCCTTTCTTTCCTTTTTGACCTTGTTTGAAAGTCTCTTCGTGAAAGATTTCTCTGTACCATGGGACGGTGTTTGATAGCATTTTACCCACAGTAGGACTTCTTTCAAAATTGAAGTCAGTCTTCTCAAACTCTGCCACTGCTTTATCAACTAAGTTTATGGAATATTCTAAATCCTTTGTTGTCATTTTAACAATGTTCACAGCATCTTCACCAAGAGTAGATTCCATCTCAAGAAACCACTTTCTTTGCTCACCCATAAGAAGCAACTACTCATCTGTTCAAGTTCTATCACGAATTTGTAGCAATTCAGTCGCATCTTCAGGCTCCACAACCTATTATAGGTCTTGCTGTTTCCACCATATCTACAGTGACTTTCTCCACTGAAGTCTTGAATTCCCCAAAGTCATCCGGGAGGGCTGGAATCAGCTTTTTCCAAACTCCTATTTATGTTGATATTTTGACCTCCTCCCATGAGTTATGAATGTTATTAATGACATCTGGAATGGTGAATCCTTTCCTGAAATTTTTTATTTACTTTGCCCAGATCCATCAGAAGAATCACTATCTATGGCAGCTATAGCCTTACGAAATATATTTCTTGAATAATAAGACTCGAAAGTCAAAATTACTCCTTGATCCATGGGCTACAGAATGGATGTCGTATTAGCAGGCATGAAAACAACATTAATCTCTTTGTATATCTTCATCAGAACTCTTGGATGAATAGGTGTATTGTCAATGAGCCATAATATTTTGAAAGGAATCTTTTTTTTCTGAGTAGTAGATCTCAACAATAGGCTTAACGTATTTGGTAAACCATGCTGTAAACAGATGTGCTGTAAACAGATGTGCTGTCACCCAGGCTTTGTTGTTCCATTAATAGGGCACAGGTAGAATAGAGCCAGCATAATTCGTGAGGGCCCTGGGATTTTTGGGAGGGTAAATGAGCATTGGCTTCAACTGCAGTAGCCCCTAACAAGGGAATCAGCCTGTCCTTTGAAGTTTTGAAGCCAGGCATTGATGTGTCCTCTCTAGCTATGAAAGCCCTAGAGGGCATCTTCCTCTGAGAGAAGGCTGTTTTGTCTACATGGAAGATCGTTGTTTAGTGTAGCCACCTTCATCAATTATCTGAGCTAGATATTCTGGGTAACTTGCTGTAGCTTCTACATCAGCATTTGCTGCTTCACCCTGCATTTTTATCTTATGGAGACAGCATCTTTCCTTAAACCTCATGAACCAAACTCTGCTAGCTTCAAACTTTCTCTTGTAGCTTCCTCACCTCTCTCAGCCTTCACAGAATTGTAGAATTGTAGACAGTTAGGGTTTGACTTAAGGGAATGTTGTGGCTGGTTTGATCTTCTATCCAGACCTCTAAAACTTCCTACGTATCAGCAATAAGGCTGTTTCGCTTTCTTATCATCTGTGTGTTCACCGATATAGCACTTTTAATTTCTTTCAAGAACTTTTCCTCTGCATTTACAACTTGGCTGTTTGGTGCAAAAGGCCTGGCTTTTGGGCTTTCTCAGCTTTTGATATGCCTTCCTCACTAAGCTTAATCATTTCTAGCTTTCGATTGAAAGTGAGAGAGATGTGATCTTCCTTTCAGTCGAACACTTAGAGGTCATTGTAAAGGTGATTAATTGGCCTAATTTCAATATTGTATCTCAGGGAATAGGGAGGCTCAAGGGGAGGGAGAGTCAGGGAACGGCTGGTCAGTGAAGCAGTCAGAACACACACATCTATCAATTAAGTTCACCATCTTATATGGGCACAGCTCACGGTGCCCCAAAACAATGACAATAGTAACAGCAAAGATCACTGATCACGGATCACCGTAACAGATAGAATAATAATGAAAAGGTTTGAAATATTCTGAGGATCACCAAAATATGACACAGAGACACAAAGTGAGCATGTGCTGTTGGAAAAAATGGCGCCAATAGACTTGCTTAGTGCAAGGCTGCCACTCACCTTCAACGTGTGAAAAACACAATGTCTGCGAAGTGCAACAAAGCAAAGTGCGATAGAACGAGGTGTGCCTGTAATACAGAGTCCCTTTGCCATCGATGCTGACACTCCTCTCCTAGGATCAGCCAAGCCTCTGGACCACATTGGGAAAATACAGAAAAAGACAGTGATTTGGAGATGAGAGAGAAATTTGAAGAATCAAAAAATTTAAAAGATTGATGTCAGCATGGATGCGGGGGGGGTAAAAGGAACACAAAGGAGAAGTGAGCAGTGAGGGGTGCAGGACAGTTCTCTGGGTGGCCTTGAACCATTCCAGGTCTCCCCCCTTTCTGCCTGCAGGTCTCAAGAATGACTGTAGGATGTGCCGGGAATGCCCCATCCTGAGATAAGGAGGAACTGGCCAAACAGCCCGGGCTCTATTCCTGTCTGTCCTAAAAGCAGCATGTCCATCAATGCTTTAGCCCAGCATTTCATGTCACCCCCAGAATAGAAAACCCAGGTGGGGCTGCTTTTGAGGGTCCCTCAGCTGTGGTGCAAGTGGGGTGCACATATAGGACTGCGTCCACCCTGGGCAGCTTTCCTGAGTCTTACAGAACTGGCTCATTATGAGTCCTAGGCTCCCGCTGTCCCTTGCTGTCCATCTGCAAGGAACAATCCCGCTCATGTGGCCTGCTGCATGTGAGTGTCCGCCTGCTGGATGCAGGCAAGCAGTAAACGCGCAGCCTAAGACGCTGTGGGCTGCAGCGGTCACCAGTGCACGCCGAAACCGCTGTGCAAGGGACAAGATGTATGAGACAAGAAGCTAAAACAAATTTTAAAGTTGAACTGCCTTAAACAGATGTGGCATTGGAAGGAGAGGTGGGCTAGGTCATGCTGGTCCTACGCTGTGGGTTACTGGAAAGTGATCTCAGCTGAAAAGCTAGCAGTGAAAGCTCCCATCCCTGCTCAGTAAGCAGCACTTTTCTTTGGGGCTTCGCGTTCTGCCTGCCTACAAGCCCGGCACAGACTTTGTTGTCTCAGATGGAACCTTCCGTGAGCTTCCAAGCTGGTGCCAAGAAATGATGGCGTCTTTTTGAAAAAGGAGGATAGTTACGGCCTAAGGAGTCCATTTAGACTGAGCAAGACAAGCAGCTCTCTGCTGAGTCAGAATGAGCACCTGTACATGTGTGAGTGGAAGCATAAGGAAGTACAAATTAGATGCTGCCATCTGTAAGGAGGGGTATAGCCCAGTGGTAGAGTATTTGCCTATAGATCAAGAGGTCTGTGGTTCAAATACAGGTGCCCCATTTGAAGGGTTGTGTTTTCCTCCTTGAGCTGAATTGACAAAATCAAGTTTTACTTGATTACGGACCACAGTCTAATGCCCTCACAGTCTAATGCCCTCGTGGGAAGAGGCTGACTAGAGCCTGTCAAACCGTGCCCACATGGCTCACAGCCATCCCCTGTGACTCAGGGTCCAGTCAGGTGCTCAGCACTGCCTTAAAGACCAAAGACAAGACCAAGTCCATCCTCAATACCTTCTTTGAGGGTGCATTTCCTGGTACCCCACTGGTAGCAATTTCTGTATCATCCAGGGTCCAGTCAGAGACAAAAAGCTGTACCAGTTATTTTAACAGAGAGAATTCAATATAAATAATTGTTTACCGGTGTATCAGTTTGCTAGGGCTGCCTTAACAAAGTACCACAAAATGGGTGGCTTAAAACAGTAGAAACATCTTGTCTCAGAGTTCCTAGAGAATGCCAAAACCAAGGTGTCAGCAAGGCCGTGCTCTCTCTGAAAGCTCTAGCGGACCATCCTCCCTGCCTCTCCCAGCGTCTTGTGCTCGTTGGCAATCCTTGGCATTCCTTGGGTTAGATGCATCCCTCCAACCTCTGCTGCAGCTTCACGTGGCTGTCTTCTCCCTGTGCGTCTCTCTCCTCTTCTTATAAGGACACCAGTCATGTTGGATTAAGGGCACATTGCATCTTAGTATGACCTCATCTTAACTAAATACATCTGCAGCAACCCTATTTCCAAATAAAGTCTTATTCCGAGGTCCTGGGGGTTAATACTCAACAGATCTTTCAGAGGGACAACAGGATTAGAGGACTGTATGGGCAAAGAGGGAAGGCTAAGTATCACATAGGTAATGACTTCAAGAAGCAGCTGTCACCCTGGGCTGGGGGAACAAATAGAAGAGGCTGAACTTGTTAAAATCTTAGCACTTAAGGAGTGTCTCTGTGGGGCGGGGACCCAGACCCCTAAGGAGGTGCTAGTGTCTGGGAGGAATTATGATGATGCTGGTCCTATGATGTTGCCAGCTGTAATCACTGTTGCTTCTGGGTTGAACTGTCACTGCCAGGTGACACAGATGGAGCCCAAAGCTTCTCCCTCTGACCTTCCAGTCCCTCTAGAGCCCTGTTGGCAGGACCAGCCAGGAAGCTGGCAAAGGAGAAGTGTGGTTTGCAGAGTCCCTGACCCAGCATCACAGAGCAGAGCACACAAGGGTGGACTTGGGGCTTAGAGACAATCACATCTTCAATCATTTCTTCAGAGGGCTCATTTCAGCAGACAAAAGGGTTGACCATGTGGAGATTTGGGGCAGCAGGAGAGAAGGTCAGCGTGGGTCCTAGGGTGTGGTTTGCTATAACCCAGCATCTAGAAAACGGGGGTTCTATCGTTGAGGTGTTTGTGAGGTTGGCCAGGCCATTACACATTTTGAGTCTCTTTTCAGGTGCTCAGCACAAAACCTACGATATAGATGTCTCTATAGATCCTTCCAGCTGTCGGAGGAATGCTCCCTAGGTCACTGCCCTTTCCCAGGCACTGAGGATGGAGAGGTGGCAGAGGTGTGGGATACGGGAACCTGCTGCTTCCTCTAAGGCAGGAAGATGAGTTACCAGTAAAGCAGGCCTGGCAACTCAGAAACCCATCTGGGACATCAGCTCTGGGTGTGGCTGCACAGGGAAGGGTTGTTCATTGGACTTTACTAACACAGCAGGGGGTATAGCTCAGGGGTAGAGCATTTGACTGCAGATCAAGAGGTCCCCAGTTCAAATCTGGGTGCCCCCTAGCATTTTGGTCACTAAAGATAGGAAAGGAGTTCCAGTTTCTTCTCCCCCTGCTGAGTCCAGTTTCTTCCAGCAAAGGAAGAACCAGAGGACATCCTTTCCTCCCTGAGTTGATGTGTTTCTCTCGGCTCCCACTCCTCCGATCTTCCCGCTCTCCCTCACCTGGGCCCTCGGCTCTGCAATGTGTACTTTGATCTTCTGGCCAAGGGTGAGAACTAGGCCCTTGAGGGTAGGGAGGGAGAAATCCGAGACCACCTACTGCTGGCCAGAAGACAGTGCAGTAACGCACTCAATGTGTTGAGAGGAAATAACAGCCAGGTTAGAATTCTGTTCCCAGCAAAACTCTTCTTCAAGAACAGACAAAAGATGAGAGACTTTACCACTGACAGATCCTCACCAAAGAAAATTCCAAAATGTATACTTTAGAGAAAATTAAAAGGATGCCAGATGGGAGCACTGAAATACAAGAAGGAATGTTAAACAAGGAAATTGGTAGATATGTACGTAAATCCAATTTCATTGACCATATAACACAATATTAATGTCTAACATAGTTTTTTTAAAAGATAAAACTAAAATACTGGTGTGTTACTACATTTCGTGTTGCTATAAAGGACTACCTGAGGCTGGATGATGTATAAAGAAAAGAGGCTTATTTGGCTCACGGTTCTGCAGACTGTACAAGCCCAGCACCAGCGTCTGCTTCTAGTGAGGGTTTTGGGGAGCTTCTGATCAAGGTGAAAGGTGAAGGGGGGCAGGTGTGTCACATGGTGAGAGGAGCAGTAAGAGAGGGAGGAGGTGGTGGCAGGTTCTTTTAAACAACCAGCTCTCACAGGAACCAATAGAGCAAGAACTCACTCATTATCCCAGGGAGGGCACCAAGCCCTTCGTTAGGGATCTGCCTCCAGGACCCAAACACCTCCCACCAGGCCCCACCGCCAACACTGGGGATCAAATTTCAACCTGAGATTTGGAGGGGACAAATATCCAAACCGTATCAGCTGGTCAACAACAACATATAAGGAAAGAGGTTATCAAAGTTAAAGAATTATAATGTCGTTATGTAACTTGGGAGGAAGACAAATATATTAACTTTAGGCTTTTAAAATTTTCCTGCAGAAATTTCTAGTGTATCATTTAAAAAGCTGTGGTTTTGCCAAATGAAAGAATATAAAGGAATGGGGGGGTAAATGCTAGTAGAGAAAATATGTGAAATGGAAAAAAAGATTCCAGTTAATCCAAAAGGAGGCAGGAAGTGAAAAATGAAAGAAAAATGGGGCAAATGGAAATCAGACAGTTGGAATAAATCCTGATATATCCGCGTGCTGGGCTGAACGTGGTATCAGTTTCCCAGGGCTGCTGTGACAAAGTACCACAAACCGGGTGCCTTAAAACAACAGAACTTTATTTTCTCACAGTTCTGGAGGCTGGGAATCTGAAATTGAGCTGTCAGCAGGGTCACGCTGTCTCTGAAGGCTCCAGGGGAGAATCCGTTCCAGGCCTTTCTCCTAGCTTCTGGTGTTGCTGGCATTCCTTGGCTTGTAGACATGTCACTCCATTCTGTGCCTGCATCCCCATATATTGGTCTGCGTGTGTCTGTGTCTTCATGTGGTGTTCTTGTCTGTGTGTGTGTCTGTCTCTGTGTCTCTTCTCTTCCTAAAAGAACACTAGTAATGTTAAATATATTAAATATGTGCATAGGTCTGTTCTTGGACTCTGTTCTATTCCATTGGTCTGTTTGTTCTCCCTATCCTAGCATCTTGCTGTATCGATTACCATAGCTTTGTAACCTTTGTATCTGATAGACCTAGTTACCTCGTTTTATATTTCTTCAACAGTTTCTTAACTAGTTTGGGCCATTTGTATTGACACATCAATTTTAGAATTAACTTTTTCAACTCTCCTCCCACCCCCTACCAAAACAATGCCTATTGATAATTTGATTGGGATTGCATAAAATCTGTAACTCAGTTTTAGAAGAACTGAAGCCTTTATTATATGGGATATGGAGTATTTTATTCTGTTTGTTTACTTATATTATTTCTCTCAAGGTTTTATATGTTTCTAAGCAAAGATCTTGCCTAGGATTTTGATAGGGATCACATTGAATCTGTAGATCACTTTGGATGGTATTGTCATCTTAACAATATTAAGTTTTCCAATTTATGAACATGGGATGAATTTCCATTTACTTATGTCTTCTTTAATTTCTTTCAGCAACATTTTATAGATTTCATTGTACAGGTCTTTTGCCTCCTTCGTTAAGTAATTTCTAGGTATTTTATTCTTTTTAATACTATTGTAAGTGGAATTATTTTCATAATTTCCTTTTCAGATTGTTCATTGTCAGTGTATAGAGATGCAGCTAATCATTGTGTGTTAGCTTTTTATTCTGCTACTCTACTGAATTCATTTATTAGTTTTAACAGATTTTTTTGTGGAATCTTTAGGGTTTTTTACATGTAAGATTATATCATCTATGAACAGAGATAAATTTACTTTTTCCTTTCCAATTTGGATGACTTTTTTTTCTTGCCTAATTGCTCTGGCTAAAACTTTCAGTACTATATTGAATGAAAGTGGTGAAAGAAGGCATCCTTGCCTTGTTTCTGATCTTACAGAAAAAGAGTTCAGTCTTTCACCATTGAATATGATGTTTGATATGGTTTTCCACATATGGTTTTTATTATATTGAGTTAGTTTCCTTCTATTCCTAGCTTGTTGAATGTTTTTATCATGGAATTGTGTTGAAGTTTGTCAAATACCTTTTCTGCATCAATTTAGAGGAGCATGTGGGGGGGGGTCCCTTCATTCTGTTACTGTAATGTGTTATGTTGATCAATTTTCATATATTGAACCATCCCTGCATTCCAATAATAAATCCCACTTGGTTACCATGTATAATCCTTTTAATATGCTACTGAATTTGGTTTGCTAGTTATTTTGTTGAAGATTTTTACATCAATGTGCACAAGGGATATTGGCCTGTAGTTTTCTTTCTTTGTGGTGTCTTTGTCTGGCTTTGGTATCAGGGTAATTCTGGGTTCATGGAATGATTTAGAAAGCGTTCCCTCCTCTTCAATTTTTTAGAAAAGTTTGAGAAGGATTGGTGTTAGTTGTTCTTTAAATGTTTCATAAAATTCAGGGAAGCCACCAGGTCCAGGACTTTTCCTTCTTGGAAGGTTTTTGATTACTGATTCAATCTACTTACTAGTCATAAGTCTATACAGATTTTCTATTTTTTGTAATTTAGTCTTGATAGGTTTTGTGTTTTTAGGAGTTTTTCCACTTCATCTTGGTTATCCAGTATGTTGGCATATAATTGTTCATAATACTCTTTTATAATCCCTTTTATTTCTATAAAATTGGTAGTAATGTCCCCACCTGCATTTCTGACTTTAGTAATTTGAGTCTTCTCTCTTTTTTGTTAGCTGGCTAAAGCTTTGTCAGTTTTGTCTTTTCAAAGAACCAACTTGTGGTTTTATTGACTTTTCTATTCTCTATTTTGTTTTATATTTTTAATTCTCTATTTTGCTTATCTCTGCTCTAACCCTTGTTATTTCTGTCATTCTGCTAGCTTTGGGTTTAGCATATTCTTCCCTTTCTACTTCCTTATGTTTTAAAACCAGGTTATTGATTTCAGATCTTTCTTGTTTTCTTTAATTATTTGTTTTATTTCAGTATATTACAGGGGTACAATTGTTTAGGTTACGTATATTGCCTTTGCCCCACCTGAGTCAGAGCTTCAAATGTGTCCATCTCCCAGATGGTGCACACCACACCCCTTAGGTGTGAATATACCCATCCCTTCCTCCTGCCTCCCACCTGCCTGACACCTGATGAATGTTACTACTATATGTGCACATAAGGGTAATGTAAGTGTTTATAGCTATAAATTTCCCTCTTAGCACTGCCTTCACTGTGTCTCATAAGTTTTGGTATGTTGTGTTTTCATTTCCATTTATGTCTCTATATTTTCTAATTTACTTTGTAATTTCTTCCTTGGTTGGTTAAGAGTATGCTGTTAAATTTCCACAATTTTGTAAATGTTCCCATTTTACCTATGTTATTGATATTAATCCTATTATGGTTGGAAAAGATACTTTGTATGATATCTATCCTTTTAAATCTATTGACACTTAATACATGGCCTAACATATGCTCTACCCTTGAAAATGTTTCATGTACACTTGAAAAGAACATGTACACTGTTGTTGGTGGGGTAGAGTGTTCCATATATGTCTGTTAGATCTAATTAGTTTATCGTGCTGTTTAAGTCCTCTATTTCCTTACTTATTGTCTGTCTGGTTTTTTATCCATTACTGAGAGTGGGGTACTGAAGTAGTCAACTGTTATTGTAGAACTGTCTATTCCTGCCTCAATTACATCAGTTTTTGCTTCAGATATTTTGATGGTCTGTTATTAGGTGCATAAATGTTTATAATTGTTATATATTCTTGATGTATTTGACTTTTTATTAATATATAACATTCTTCTTTATCTCTTATAATCTTTTTTGACTTATGGTCTATTTTGTCTGATATTAGTATAGCCATCCCTTCTTTCTTTTGATTACTATTTGCATAGAATATCTTTTTCCATCCTTTCACTTTCAATTTATTTGTGTCTTTGGATCTAAAACAAGTCTCTTGTAGACAGCATATAGTCAGACCATTTTTTTTTTTTGTCATTTGCATTATACCTTCTTTGTAACATCATCCATCGGGCTTAATTTGCTCCTTTAATTGTAATATGTGTTTTATCTTTGCTGCTTTTAAGATTTCACTTTGTCTTTGATTTTTAGAAATTTGAGTATGATGTAGTTTTGGTTTTCTTGCCATTAATCATGCTTAAAATTTATTGAAATTCCTGAATCTGAAGCTTGGTACCTTTCATAACATGTAAAATGTCTTGGCCATTTGCTTTTTGTTTTGTTTTTCTTTGTTTTTCAAATATTGCTTCTGACCTATTCTCTCTCTTCTCTTCCTGGGATTTAAATTACTTGTGCATGAGATGTGTTGAGTATGAAACACAAATATTTTTCATTTTTATTTCTGTTATTTAAATTTTTACCTAATTTTCAAGTTGGATGCTTTGCATCAATCTGTAGCTCAATTAATCTTCTATTCTTCTCAGTCTCAGACCATTTTTTAAAAACTATTCTGCCAGTCTCTTTTTATTAGAGAGTTCAATCCATTTACATTTAAAGTAATTATTGTCAAGGAGGAACCTACTTCTATCATTTTGCTATTTATGCCTTATAGCATTTTTGTCCCTCATTTCTGCATTATTGTTTTATGTTTTCATTTTGTAGTGAATGCCTAAATTTCTTTCTCATTTCTTTTTATATATATTCTATAGACATTGTCTTTGTGGTTACCATGGGGATTACATTTAGCATCATAATGTTACAACACTCTAATTTGAATTCATACCACCTTAACTTCAATAACATATAAAAACTCTGATTCTTTAACAGCTCTATCCTTACCCCCATTGGTTGTTGGTTTCACAAAATTGCATCTTTATGCATTGTGTGCCCCACAACATGAACTAATAATTCCTTTAAATTCATTAGCCATTAGCCAGGCACAGTGGTGCATGCCTGTCATCTCAGTTACTTGGGAGGTTGAGGTGGGGGGATTGCTTGAGCCCAGGAGTTTGAGGCTGCAGTGAGCTATGATTGTGCCACTGCACTTCAGCTTAGGCAACAGAGCAAGACCCTGTCTCTTAAAAAATAAAAAAATAAAAAAATATATATATGAATAAAATAATAAATGCATTAATCTCTTCAATCTTGCAGAAAATAAAAAGTGGAGTTACAAACTATTGTTGCAGTAATATTAACTTTAATATTTGCCCATGTATTTACCTTTATTACCTTTATTGAGGTCTTTATTTCTTCATATGGCTTCAAGTTACTATCTAGTGCACATTCCTTTCACCCTGCAGGACTTTCTTGAGCAATTCTTGCAGGGAATGTCTAGTGGTAACAAACTCTTCAGCTGTTGTTTATCTGGAAATATCTTAATTTCTCTCTCACCTGTATAGGACAGTTTTGTGGGATATAGGATTCTTGGTTGGTAGTTTTTTTCTTTTAGTACTTTGAAAATATTAGCCCACTGTCTTTCCAACCTCCAAAGTTGCTGATGAGAAATCTGAAATAACTTATTGAGGATCATTGTGTGTGTTGAGTTACTTCTCTGTTGTTGCTTTTAAGATTCTCTTTGTCTTTAGATTTTTAAAGTTTGATCATGAGGGAAAAATAAAAAGTTCCCCACCACTGGCTTTTTATGTTTAACAGGACTTATTCAGGTTTCTTTTGAACTTAGAGATACAGATCAAAGCAAGGAAGCAGAAAGAAATACAAAGCACAAAGTGTATTCTTAAGTAGCTCCTTTTGCATAGATGGTCATAAGTCTCAGGACTGATTTAAACTGTTTTAAGCTGCCTTAGTTGCCTTATTGCACCATTTAGTTAGTTAATTGTAATACTAAAGTCCCCACCTAATGGGAAGTACTGCACATGCTTAACATGTAGCATACGTAAACATGCAATGATACAGAGAGAGAGCTCTGTATCACTTGCCAGAAGGAATTGAAGACTGCACCATGGGCAGGCAGTGCAGATCTTACTCTCTGGGGAATTCCTATGCCACTCAGAAACTGAAAGCTCTGTGTAAGTAAACTCTAATGAACTCATCTAACTTGCCAAACAAGCTTAATTTTGTTTATTATACTTGAGATTCATTGGCATCCTTGAACGTAAGGATTGATGTCTTTCATTAGTTGTGAAATAGTCTCAGCTGTTGTCTCCTCAATACTGCATCTACTTTAGTCTCTCTCATTTCTTATTTCAAGATCCCAATTAAATATACATTAGACTTTCTCATTGTATCCTCTCTATTTATTACCTTCTCTTTTGTGCTTGCCATACTTTTGTCTCTCCATACTTTATAATGGATAATTTTTCTTCCCAATGTTTCAGTTCACCGATTTTCTCTTTGGCTTAATCTATTCATTAAGTTTTTAATTTTAGTTATTGTATTTCTGGATAAAAAATTTCTATTTTGTCCTCTTTTCAGATTCCCTTAGTTAATTTTTATGCTTTTCAATTTCCTATTGAAATTTTCAGGCTTGGCTTTTATCTCCTTGAACACAATAAGCATTGTTATTTTACAGTGTGTTCTGCTGTTTCTAACATCCAAAGTCTCTTTGTTTAGTTCTGTGGTCTGTTGTTTCTATTGATTTTCACTCATAATATTTGCTTCCCCATATACGTGGTTATCCTTGACTACATGCTAAACATTTTCATTTTATTTAAAATTTTAATTGTAGAACTAATTTTCAGCTAAAGATGATAATATCTTTCTTTATTTGCTTTTTCCATGTTAGGACAGAGTACTTAGGGCATCTTAGTATAATTTCAAGGCTTAAGTTTTTCAGCTATTATAAAACCTAGCCATGAATTCTTACAGTGGCTATTTTTCTTTCAGTTTACTCTAACCCCTTGGGGTCCTAGTCCAAAGCCAGAGATGGTTTTACCAGTGTCTGTACTCTAGTTAGGCCCATAATTCTGACTTCTATCCCCCTAGTCCTGAGAGACTTCCAAAAGTTCACTCAACTTCTCAGCGTCTTCTTTTGGACTGAAAAACACATCTCAGGGCCAAAGCAGCCTCTGATGTGAAGGTTTAACTTTCTGTTTCCCATCCTTTTCAAGTCTACATCTGGTATTTCCTGTCTGACTAGTTAGCTCTTTGATGCTTTTAATGAAATGTTTTTCATGTTTTACAAATTTTTATTCGTCCTCATAAAAAAGATTGTTTCAAATTGCTTTGTCCTTCAGGGAAAATGGAGAATCCTCTGCAAATTTCTTTTTTTTTTATTTCAAAATATTAAGGGGGTACAAATATTTTTGTTACATGGATACCTTTTATAATGCTTAAGTTAGGGCTTTTAGTGTGCCCACCACCTGAATAGTGTTCACTCCACCCAATAGGTAGTTTTTACCCCTTTTCCCTCCCTGCTTCTTGATTTCCAATGACCTTTACATCTCTTTGTGCCCGCGTGTGCCCATCTATTACTTCTCAATTATTAGAGAATACATGTAGTGTTTGTTTTTCCATTCCTGAGATACTTCACTTAGGATAATGGTCTACAGTTCCATCCAAGTTGCTGCAAATGACATTATTTCATTCCTTTTTATGGCTGAGTAGTACTCCATGATATGTGTACACACACACCCCCCCCACATTTTCTTAATCCACTTGTGAATTGATGGGCACTTAGGTTGATTCCACATCTTTGTGATTGTGAATTGTGCTGTGATAAACATTCAAGTGCTGGTGTCTTTTTTGTAAAATGACTTCTTTCCCTTTGGGTAGTTACCCAGTAGTGGGATTTCTGGATTGAATGATATATTTATTTCTTTGAGGAATCTCTGTACTGTTTTCCATAGAGGTTATACTAATTTGCAGTTCCACCAACAGTATATAAGTGTTCCTTTCTCTCTGCATCCATGCCAACATCTGTTGTTTTTCGACTTTTTAATAATTGCCATTCTGACAGGGCCTCTACAAGATTCTTTATCCTTATTTATATGTGTTAAATATTTTATCTGAATTTTTAAAAATTATAAAGTAGGGCCTACTTTAATACTAATCCAGGGTAAGAAAGAAGTGGTAAGAGAGAAGGAAGGAAGAAGGAGGAATCAGCGACCAGAGTCTGTAGGTAGAGGCAGCACCTCGGAGAAATTCCCAGGGAGAAGGAAAAGATGGCTTTTGGCATGGTTTCCAAATCATTGCACTTGCCCCTGGGAGGAAGGAAGATGTGTATGTTCCCTCCATACCTCACAGAGGGTAGTAGCAAGAACAAAGAGATAGCCCGTGCCTTCCTTCTGGAGATGAGAGAGGCTGAGGAGTTGAGACATTAAGACAGAGAAAGTGAAATCCACACATGGGCCATGAAGGGCAAGAGTCCCAGGGGCCCAGCTGGGCTGAGCTAACTTGGTCACCTCTTCTGTCAAGGTGACCCTGGTAGTTACCATGTGGATGATGATCAGGGGAGGAATCTTGGAGCTTGTCCTGATCCAGACTCTAAATTTTATCACAAGACAAAGCACATAAATTTACTGTCTACAGGTGGGGAGAAGGGGCAGAAATCCCAGCACCTGCTTCAGTGATTAAAATGGCCAAGGAAGTAGGGGGCACCTGGATTTGAACCAGGGACCTCTTGATCTGCAGTCAAATGCTCTGCCCCTGAGCTACACCCCCACCTATGTAGAAGTGCTCATTAGCACCTTTTCACTGATGGCACTATACCCAGGATATCTGCATATTTATAATCCAATGTCTTTTCTGCATGTGCCAGACACCAGCAAGCCTTCCCTACTGTGGTCTGCCCTCCTTTCCTTCCTTTCCGCTTTGACTAGTTTCCCACTCCCTCTTTCCCTCTTTCTGGGACTGTGGTAAGGGCGCCAGCCTTCGCACTTGGAAAGGATGTTTGACTCTAGTGTTTCTCCCTAAGTCCGCACAGAGTTACCAGGACAGGAGCTCTGGTGCGGGGTCTTCGGGGAACCTCACACTCAGCCCACGGACAGCCTCCGGCAGGGGTGGGGAATCCGTGACCTCAAGGACACATGCGGCCTTCCAGATCCCCAAGTGCAGCCCCTTGACCAAATCCAACCTTCACAGAACAAATCCCTTTATTAAAAGGATTTGTTCCGTAAAATTTGTATTCCGTCTAAAGGTTGTACTCAAAGATCCAGAAGGCCACATGTGGCCCCAAGGCCCAAGTCCCAGTGGCTCTGCCTCTCCCACGGACTCTGTCCTCACAGTGTCTTCTCTCTGTGCCTTCCTTTATGCCCCACCTTCCAAGGGGACAAGTCTGACCTGCCGCCCCCTGGGCCGACGTTAGCTCCTTCCACCTGCGGCTACTTTAACCCTCAGGCCCGTGTCCTCGGAAAGCTGCCCTGACGAGTCTTCACCCAGTGCTGGGGGCTGGGAAGAGAGGACACGGTGCAGACGGAGACTGCAGGGGTGGGGAGGGGTCAGCCAGCGGCCTCACCGCCTGGAGAGCGGGGCCCACGCAAGGCTGCTGAGGGAGAGGTTCCACCTGGGCAGGTGCTGGGCCCCGACACTCCCTCCGCTGAGCTGGCTACAAATGTCACATCTTGGGTCCCTGGAGGGAGGCTGTGCTCAATCCTCGTGTGTTGAAGTGGCCTTGAGAAGAAAGCACAGGAGGCCCGAGATTCCTCCAGAGTGCTGGGTAGGCCTGCACAGCCAGCCCAGGGTGTCGGGACCCTCCTCAGCGTTCCGGACAAAATCGCTACTTACCCAAAGCCCACGTGAGCTTCATGGACGACCGGAGGCTGACTCCATGGGAGAGCATGGGTGGGGCGGGGCGCTAGGAAGGGGTGATAGGGGAATCAACCCCCTTTGTGGCTTCTCTGCCAGTGGTCGGGGGGTCTCTCCTGGTCTGTCCCCCACGCCGGGCCCAGCACGCAGGCAAGAGATCAGCACCCTGCCCTGCTGCCCCTGCCCCGCGGCTCAGGCGGAGCTGCCTCCTGCTCTGCCAGGAGTCTGGGAACCAGGTCTTCCACGCCCTTGGGACTCACAGCTGGTGACCTCAGTGTTTCCCCAGCATCCCCCGCTGCCTGCCCCTGGCCCCATGAGTTTTCTTCTTGAGAGGGAATCTGGAGCTGGTTCACTCACTTCCCCACAATACTTAGCAGGTCGTGGGGGTTGGATACATGACACATACGGTCGAAAGGGAGAAACAGCCCTGTGTCTCAGCACGTGGGGTCGTGGCCAGGCTCTTGTCCGGCACTTGCCTGTCTGTCTGTGCAGAGCCCTCTCTGCTCCCCAGCGCCCCAGAGCAAGAGAGCGGGAGAGGAACCAGGCTTCTGGTAAGCTGAGAAAGCCAATGGCTGCCCGCTGCAGGGCCAACAGGAGGCGGGTGGTAGAGGTAAGGAAGAATGTGCCTGGCACATGGAGGGTCAGTAGGTGTTTACAGGCAGACCAGGGAGTGAGGGGTGGCAAGGAGGGCCCGGCTGCCATGCGGCAGGGGCCCCCACCCCAGGCAGGAGCTTGGCTGTGAATCCAGAAATAGCTGTCAGCTACACAGTTCTAAAGGTGCAATTAAAGACACAATGATAGGTGTGGGGGTATAGCTCAGGGGTAGAGCATTTGACTGCAGATCAAGAGGTCCCCAGTTCAAATCTGGGTGCCCCCTGCCAGGATCACTTTTAGATCTAGTAGACAGAAGGAGGCAAATAATTGCCCTGGTCACCCATATTGGCCCTTAACTCCCACCCTTTCCTAGGTATTAACCGTGCTGTGCTCAGTCTGTGTCCTCATCTCTAGAAACAGTTGAGTGTGTCACAGGCTTTCCTCCAAAGGCAGTGACTGTGACTCCCACTCGTCGTCGTGGTGGAAACTCAGCCTTCCCAGGTGTGTGTGGGGTGGATGAGCTCACCTTCTTTAGTATAATGTATCAGTCTCAAGCCTCAGTGAGTTCCAGACACACCTGACCCACTTTTTAAAAAAAATCTTTGTTCTTTTTCCTCCCTTGGCCTTGGAGCCCTCCCCAACTTCTCCATCTGGCAACTCTCCCTCGCCTCCTCCTCCAGGAAGCCCCCACCCCGACCTCCCAGGCAGGAAAGCTCCTCACTCCCTTCTCCCACGGCCTCTGCTTAGGCTCTGCCACTGCTGTGGAAATACTCTGTTTCATGGGTTTGTCTCCTATTTGGACAAGTCTCTGAGGAACAAGGTCAATGTTTTATTTGTTTCTGTGTCCTCCAGGTGAATGACAGGGCCTGGCACCGAACAAGCTCCATGAGTGTTCATGGAGCGAATGAATGAATGGGTGAAATAATTAGCACCCTCCTTGAGGACTGGGACAGGGCGGGAGGATGAGACAGTGCTCTGACATTGATTTTGGTTCACCGTGGTTGCCTAGAAAGACACCATAAGTGAGCATAGCCGAGATTCTAAATTACGCAGGAGAGGAGAAATGTGGGTTCTCAGCAGTCGAGGGTTGTGCGGTTTTCAGCCTGTTGAAGTGAGTTCTAGAGGGACAGTGGTCACAGCAGCAGCCGGGAGGAGGGCAGGGCTCAGGGTCCTCTACCTGTTTGTTACACGACTTTCAAAGGCCACTGCTGTTACTGCTGTTTTATGTTGAGGAAACACTTGCAATTTTTACATCCTCATTGCATAAAACAAATATTTTTTATTTTCTATAGCAAATCTCATCCATTTTTGTTGCTATGTCATATTTGCAACAGTTCAAATCGGCACTGTGTTCTTTCTGAGGTTGAGGACTTGTGGTGAGACTTTGAGTTAGGCAAAAATTTCTTAGATAGGACACCAAAAGCTCAGGTCATAAATTAGACTTCATCAAAATTAAGAACATTTGCTCTTTGAAAGACACTCTTAAGAGAATGAAAAGACAGGTTACAGACAAGGGGAAAATATTTGGAAACCATGTATCTGAACCTATAATATATAAAGAACTCTCTAGACTTAATCGGAAGAAAATAAACAACACAAATGAAACAATGGACAAGAGATCTGAATAGACACTTCACCGAAGAAGCTGTGTGATGGCAATAAGCACATAAAATATGCTCAACATCATTAGCAATTAGCAAATACAAATTAAAAGCACAACAAGATACCACTATTAATAAATTACATTGGAACGCAAATCAGAAAGACTGACCGTAGCAAGTGTTGGTGAGGATATGGGGCAGCTGGAGCCCTCAGACACTGCAAGCGGTAACTTAAAATGCTGTGATCTCTCTGGAAAACAGTTTTGCATTTTCTCAAAAGGTTAAACATGCACCTACCACCTGACCGAGCTATTCCACTGCTGAGTATCTACCCAGGAGACATGACAGCATATGTCCATGCCCTTAGGTACGAATCTTCACAGCAACTTTGTTAAAGCTGAAAACTGAAAATAACCCAAATTTTATCAACAGATGAAAGGATAAACAAATCATGGTATACGCATACAAAGGAATGCCTCCCGTCAATAAAAATGAATGAACTATTGATACACACAATAGAAACAAATCTTGAGTAAAAGAAGCCAGAACAAAATAAAACAAAGAGTATAGGCCGGGCGGGGCGGCTCACACCTGTAATCCTAGCACTCTGGGAGGCTGAGGCAGGTGGATCGCTCAAGGTCAGGAGTTCGAGACCAGCCTGAACAAGAGCGAGACCCCGTCTCTACTAAAAATAGAAAGAAATTATCTGGACAACTAAAAATATATATATATAGAAAAATTAGCTGGGCATGGTGGCGCGTGCCTGTAGTCCCAGCTACTCGGGAGGCTGAGGCAGGAGGATCACTTGAGCCCAGGAGTTTGAGGTTGCTGTGAGCTAGGCTGATGCCATGGCACTCTAGCCAGGGCAACAGAGTGAGACTCTGTCTCAAAAAAGAAAAAAAAAAAACAAAGAGTACATATGGTAAGCTTTCATTTATATAAAATTCTAGAAAATGCAAGTTAATCTGTAGAGACAGAAAGCAGATCGGCGGTGGCCTGGGGTGACGGCAGTGTTAAAGGGACTAGTACTTTACCTAGAGAGAGAGAAGGCAGAGAGGGGTGGGGGTAACAGAGCCCCAGTTCATCTCTCCCCGACGTTCCCCAACCCTCCGCAAAGTCTTCAACCCTGCGGCCTCCCACCCCGTTGCCCTATGTCAGTGGCTGCCGGCACCAGCAGAGAAGAGTGTTTGCTTGCACACCAGGAAGGCGTGTTAGCAGCTCCTGGTCCTTTACAGGGAAAACTTAAGAATGCAGAACTTCTGATTCACTCAAGCCCACGGAGTCCTTGGCAGCTCTGAGATACAAACCCACATCTCCTGACTTCCAGCTCTGAGCATCGTCCAGTACCCCGCCTATGGGATCTGGGTGACCTTCCCTCCTGCTTATCTCCCTGAGCCTCTTGGGAGGTGTTTGGGGCTGGCCCAGCACCCGAGGCCAGCCAAGAGGCAGACAGCAGCAGTGCTGACGTCCCATCACACTGTTTGCCAGCCTTTGCACACCCCTGCCCTTTGCTCGCTCCCAAGATGGGGTCCCCTTGGAGATGGTGCATCTCCCCGCTGGCTGTCCTGCTGTCTTTCTGTAACTTCTGTTCTAAGGTCCAGGCTTCCCACTTGTATAGGCCACATCCCAGGCTCACAGATGTCACTGTGCAGCTTTCATGACATTCCCTCCCCAGCCCTGCTCAGTCTCTGGTCGGGCTTGGTGATTTCTGCATCCATGTTGGTGAGCCTCCCAACTCCTGGTTCCTCAGTACCTTTAGCTCAGCTCCACTATGGCTAGAGGACGCGCCTGGGACCCGTCATCTCTAGAAACTGCCCCACCTCCAAAATTATGAACTCTGAAATGCCCCACCCCACGACAATCTCGAATCCTTCCCCTCCACCCCCACCTTCTCCTCCTCTCACCTGCTCCCTCCGCTTCCCCAGTCGGTCCGCTCTTTCTGGCCCCCGCCACCCTCCGACACAATACAGATGTCCTGGTTGGCCATTTTGCTCTTGGCTTCCTTGCCTGTTCTTAGGGGTTCCACAGAGGGTAGGACAGTGGGACTAAAGCTGCCATAGATAAAAATTCTAGAAAAGCCAACATGTGTGAACAAAACGTTGGCCTCAGGGACTCCTGAGAAGATGGTGGAGTGAAGCTCTACCTCCCAAAATGTCGTCGTCAGAGCCTTCAGACCCTCTCCTAGGTCGATATCTTCACCAACCGTTTCTCTTCCTTTTCTAATGGCCAGTCTCTACCTGTCCCTCTCACTTGTCCCAGGACGTCTGTGCCAACAACTAATAAACATAAGAATCCCCCCTGCTCATTTCTGGACGCTGTGACTTGGGAAATTGCTGCTTAACATTTTGCTTTTTAACAAAATCTTTCTAATATTAAAAACGGGACACCCTGGGTGGGATACTTCCATAATGTGCAGCCAGGTACTCTACTACTGAGCTATAACCTCAAAGCACAGTAAGTTGTCTATTTTTACATCTTCCCCTGACCAGCTTGCACGGAGGCTCCTGCAATGACTTGACTGTCCTGAACCATCACATTGGCTCTTTATGAAGCTGAGAGGCAAGTCATTGCGGAAACCTCACTGCCTGCTGTCCGCCCCACAGTCACTGAATCTAATCACTCACTGGGCATGACAGTCACACCCAAGACTCCTGTCCTCCCTCAACAGTCCTGAGTCTCCAAAATGGATTGCTTAGGGCAAAATGGAGTCCCTTCCTTTTGGATTACTCTCCTTCTCGCCCCTGGCAGGACCTCCACCCACAATTCCTCAGGCTCCTTGCTTTTACTGTGGGGGTGAGGCACAGCCTCAGCCAGTCACTGGTAACCCCTCTTCTGGGTCCCAGCAGGGAAGCCTGGCTCCGGACCCAGCTCCAGAACCAGAGTCTTCTCCCACCCTGAGGTCTGCATCCCAGTGTTCAGGTCCCATGGGGCACCTTTGCCCTGGGGAGAGAGCCCATAGACACCTCCCCCTCTGGCCACTCCCTTTCCCCAGGTGACCTGCCCTCTGCCCTCTCAGGCCACTTCTATCACACCTGTTTGGGGACGAGCACCCTAGTCAGTGGGAGGATGGTGAGGATGAAGCTGTCATGGATTCTGGTCTCTGGGGGACCTGAATTTTTGTATGAAAACAAAAGGGGCTCCCAGCAATGAAGTGAGCATAGTGTAGTAACAACAACTAGGGCCCTGGAGTCAGAGAGAACGAGGTTTGAATCCAGACCTGGGTTTAAATTGTGGTTTTATTACTTACTAACTGTGGGACTCTAAGTGGGTCATTTAACTTCATTGAGCATCTATTTCCAGCTCTTGAAAGTGGGGGTAACAAGAGTACCTGTTTCTAGGGTGGTTGTGCTTATTAAATGAGAAAGGACACTTAAAAGTGACAGGAACAAAGTAAACATTAGCTCTCGGTACTACCAATAAAATGTTACAAAATTGTTAAAAAACAACAGCATCAACAGCCAAGACCCTTTGCTAAACTCACTGTTTATCACAAAACTCCTTAAAATGGTAAAGAATTAGAACAACCTAATGTCCAAACTTAGCAGAATAGAGTGAGTCAAGGCGTATCAAGATGCGAGGTCTTCACAAGTGTGAACTTTCTGTCTTCCCAGCCCATTTCCAGATGCTTCTCCTGGCCTCAAAGGACCATTCCACATTCCATATTGTATATTCCCCAAACCAGACCCTTCTGGACTAAAATCACACTCCGCCTGGCATGTGGAGACTCCTTCCCCCAGCTTCCCCCTCTGGCTCCCTGGGCCTCACATACCAAAATATCAACCAAATGTAGGTTGCTGATGAGCCTGATGAAGGCTGCTTGTGCGGATCAGGTAAAATGAAAGCTGGATTGGAACAGGAGGTGAGGACATGGAGTTGGTGAAAACACACGATTGTTTTGAGTCATTTTCCCAGGAATAAGGAGCAGAAAAAAATTAGCAGAAACTGGAAGGGCCATGGGACCAACAGAAACTTTTTAAGATGGGCAGTGTTTAGGCATGTTTGTGTGCCTAGGATGATAATCCTGTAGGAAGGAAGAAAATGATGCGGGAGAGTGAAGACGACATCACAGCGGAGTCTTGAGAAGGCAGGGGGTGGAGGGTAATTCACGAGTGATAGGGTGACCTTGGGCAAGAGTGGGAACACCTCCTCCTAACAGGCAAGAAGAGCACGTGAATGCAGATGGAGACTGGTCAGATGGATGGTGGAAGAAAAGTAGAGATGGTTCTCATCTGATTGCCTCAATTTTCTGAATAGTCAAGATATTTGTCAACCTAAATAACAGAGATTCTCTAAAAGAAAATCATCTCTAAAAGAAAACATCAAAGAAAATGATGTTTATTCAGGAACAGACATTGCAATGGGAATACATGTGCTGTAGTAAACCATGTGCATAGTCAGGGAGATAAAGGAAGACAAAGGTTTTTAAAGGAAAAGTAAGAGGATTACATAATTATTTTGAGATAATTATCCTTGGCCACAAGGATCAATTCCAAGGGTGGTGCCAATCCGAGCGTGGACAGGCAATTGCCAAGCAAATGTCCTTGCAGAAGTGTTTTGTGTGTGTATTAGGTTGTGACAGCCTTTGTGCAAGGTTGTGGTTTTTGCTGTCTTTTGTGATAGCTCTTGCTATCAGGCATGTCTGTGTGAGATGCCTCCCTTCACGGCCTTCCCTGGCTCCATGTGTCAGGGTTTGTTTTTTTTTTTAACAAAAGGGACTCCATTTTGATTCCGATGACTTTCACGTTTCGCCCTTCCAATCAAGATGTTTCTCTGAAAACATCACTGATCAGTTATCCTAGAGTGGGGTTCTGATGTCCCTCCGTGCTGGGATGGACCTGTCCAGGGTTGCTGGTCTGGCTTCACATCAGAGGGAAGTGATTGGTGACTATGAGTCAATGTCAAAACCCTTTTAGCCACATCTGAGCAGCAAGGGAAGTTTGGAGGGAGTGGCTCCAGGCTAAGGCTCCCTGGAGTTCGTTGTTGAATTTAGTTTTGTCTGTTCCGTACGTGTCATCTATCATCTTAAAGTGCTGGGCCAGAATTATTGTTAGGCATCGTACTTCAGCAAAAATTTAACAAGTAATAGGTACAAAGTTTAAAAAGAAAAATACAAATTAAGATGATAATCTAAGTTTGCATTATAGTTTTTACCTGTTAACCTAGGCTTAAAGGCAGCCAATTAGATAAATCAAAGGACCACAGGGAATTAGGTGAGGCCAGTTGTAACCACGTGGCCTATTATCTTTTTTTGGTGTATATGGGTCTCACCTTTCCCAGAGGGATTTATCCAGGTACAGCAAGTAATGTTAGTAATAACACAGACATTACCTATTTAACCAATAGATAATATAGAGCAATTTCGTCATCTCATTTCCCAAGACTGGGTTGAATTAAAGCAGAGAGTGAGCAACAGTTGTATTAAGGGTGCTGCTGCAGTCACCGTTAGGTGCACTAAAGGATCTCTTAGGTCAGGCTCTGCCAGGGTACTGGCAGAAGGGTACTGACTGTGAAACTGCAGTTACTCCATTATTCTGCCCAGTGAAAAAGGTAGCATTAAGAGGGTAAGAATCTCATTATGATACAGTCTTGTTCTGAAATCTTGGGAAAAGCTGCGCACAGCATGAAATCACCAACTTCTTGCCCTGGTTTGCAGTCCAAATGTCTCTGGTTACGGCATCGGGTGCTTTGGTGAACTTTCCGAGCAGACGATATGTGAGGCATGACACTTATTCCTTAAAATTCATCTCATTTCAGCTTATAAGGCTTCAGGAACAGATCCCATTTTTAGTAGTTTTGTGGAAGAAAGTTAGATTGGAGGAACCCTGAAGAATTTAGGATCCAGTCCAGTCTACAGGTGGATAGCAAGAACTCAATGCACAGAGCTACGATCTAGTTACAGGCGGGTTGTAGATATTCTTCAGAAGCATAGCTTTCTCTCTCTATGCTGATGATACAGGAATCTCAGATTTAAAAACCCCTTGAGGCTAGGAAGCCAAACCAGGGCAGACTTTAGACTTTACCTACAGTCTTAAAGCTCCTGGGCCTGCTAGGAAGTGATCATTTTTACTCACTCGCTGCAAAGCTGGGAACACTTGAAGCCAAGCATTCTATGCACATTCTCAAATAGGATATTCCAGACAAAGCCTTAGTGATTGATGTAGTTTGGATATTTGTCCCCTACAAACCTCATGTTAAAATTTGATCTCCATCATGGGAGGTGTTTGAGTCACAGGGGCGAGTCTCATGAATGGTTTGGTACTGTCCTCCCAGCAATGAGCAAGTTCTCACTTTATTAATTCCTTTGAGAATTGATTGTTAAAAAAGAGCCTGGCATCTCCTTCCTTGCTCCCTTCCTTCCTTCCCCTTCCCATGTGGCGCCTGCTCCCCTGCACCCGACACCAGAGTGGAAGCTCCCTGAGGCCCTCGCCATAGCAGATGCTGT
>RJWJ010009895.1:22647-48759 GCA_004363605.1 Indri indri | reverse complement strand
ATGCCATACGGAGACTAGCAAAATAGAGATAGAGTTGCTATATCTATATAAAAGTTGACTTCAGAGCAAGGAATGTTATCAGGTATAAATTAGAACATTATATAATGATAGAAAGATCAGTTCTCCAAGAAGACATATTAATCCAGAGTGTATATGCACCTAGCAGAGCTTCAAAATGCAAGAACTAAAAACAGCTAGAAAAGAAAGGAGAAATAGACATACCTGCAATTATACTTTGAGACTACAACAATCCTCAGAACTTGATGAAACAAATGGAAAATCAGTAAGCACACAGAAGACTTGAACACTACCATCAATCAATTAGATCAAAATTGACATTTGTAGAACATTTCACTCTCAGCAAACTAGAAACAGGAGAACATCCTCAAATTGACATAGAGCATCTACAAAAAGATAACAGCTAAAAGGTGTAAGATTGAATACTTTCCCCCTAAAATCAGTAACACAGGAAGGTTGACACTACTCCTGTTCAACATAGTATTGTAGGGTCTACCTAATGCAATAGAGTAAGAAAAAGAAATGAAATGCATACAAATTAGGAAGAAAGAAACTAAACTCTCTATTCACATATTTAGGTATTAATCTAACAAAAAGTGTTTCCCATCTGTGTGCTGAAAACAAAATACATAAGAAAGAAATTAAGGAAGATCTAAATGGAGAAACACATGATGTTCATGGTTTTTATTTTTTATTTTTTGGTAGATATCAACAAGTTGATTCTATAATTTTTATGGAAAGGCAAAGGAATTATAATAGCCCAGCAATTTTGAGAATGAAGAAACAATTTTTCAGATTCATATGACCTGGTTTCAACATTTGCTATAAAGTAGCCCAATCATGACAGTATAATATTAGCAAAATGATAAACACATAGATCAATAAAAAAGAATGAATGTAATTCACCATATAAATTGAAGCAAAAAAAAAGACCATATGATCCTCTCAATAGACTCAGAAAAAACATTTGACAAAATTCAACACTATATTATGATAAGAATGCTTAACAAAATAGAAATAGATGGGACTTATCTGAAAATGATACAAGCCATATATGACAAACCCACAGCCAACATCATACTGAATGGGGAAAAATTCAAAGCATTCCCACTTAGAACTGGAACCAGGGAAGGTTGCCCACTATCTCCGCTTCTATTCAACATAGTGCTGGAAGTCCTTGCTACAACAATTAGACAAGAGAGCAGAATTAAGGGCATCCAAATGAGGGCAGAAGAGATCAAACTATCATACTTTGCTGATGATATGATATTATATCTAGAAAACCCCAAAGATGCAACCAAGAGACTCCTGTAATTGATAAATGAATTCAGTAAAGTCTCAGGATACAAAATCAACACACACAAATCAGAGACATTCGTATATGCCAATAACAGTCAAACTGAGAACCAAATCAAAGACTCAATGCCTTTTACGACAGCTACAAAGAAAATTAAGTACCTAGGAATATATTTAACTAAGGAGGTAAAAGACCTCTACAGGGAGAACTACGAAAACACTGAGGAAGGAAATAGCAGAGGACGTAAACAGGTGGAAAACCATATCATGCTCATGGGTTGGCAGAATCAACATTGTTAAAATGTCTATATTACTCAAAGTGATCCACAGATTCAGTGCAATCCCTATTAAAATACCAACATCATTTTTCACAGATATAGCAAAAATAATTTTATGCTTCGTATGGAATGAGAGAAGACCCCATATAGCAAAAACAATCTTAGGCAATAAAAGCAAAATGGGAGACATCAATTTACCAGACTTCAAATTACACTATAAGGCTATAGTAATGGAAACAGCTTGGTACTGGCACAAGAACAGAGACATTGACCAGTGGAAGAGAATTGAGAACCCAGATATAAAACCATCCTCATATAGCCATCTAATCTTTGACAAAGCAGACAAAAACATACAATGGGGAAAAGAATTCTTACTCAATCAATGGTGCTGGGAAAACTGGATAGCCCCATGTAGAAGACTGAAACAGGATCCACACCTTTCACCTCTCACAAAAATCAACTCACAGTGGGTAACAGACTTAAACCTAAGATGTGAAACTATTAGAATCCTAGAAGAAAAAGTTGGAAAAACCCTTATAGACATTGGCCTAGGCAAAGAATTTATGAAGAAGACCCCAAAGACAATCACAGCAACAACAAAAATAAATACATAGGACCTGATAAAATTAAAAAGCTTCTGCCCAGCCAAAGAAACTGTCATGAAAGCAAGCAGACAACCTACAGAATGGGAGAAACTATTCGCATGCTACACATCCAATAAAGGGTTGATAACTAGAATCTATTTAGAACTCAGGATAGTCAGTGAGAAAAAATCAAGCAACCCTATCAAAAAGTGGGCAAAGGAAATGAACAGAAACTTTTCAAAAGAAGACAGAATAATGGCCAAAAACATATGAAAAAATGCTCAACATCTCTAATCATCAGGGAAATGCAAATCAAAACCACAATGAGATATCACTTATCTCCAGTGAGAAAGGCCTTTATCAAAAAGTCACAAAACTATAAATGTTGGCATGGATGCGGAGAGATAGGAACCCTCATACACTGCTGGTGGGATTGCAAACTAGTGCAACCTCTGTGGAAAGCAATATGGAGATACCTTAAATAGATACAAGTAGATCTACTGTTTCATCCAGCAATCCCATTACTGGGCATCTACCCAAAAGAAAAAAAGACATTCTATGAAAAAGACATCTGCACTCGAATGTTTATAGCAATTCACAATTGAAAAGATGTGGAAACAACCCAAGTGTCCATCAATGCATGAGTGGATTAATAAAATGTGGTATACGTATACAATGGAGTACTATTCAGCTTTAAGAAACAATGCTGATATAGCACCTCTTGTATACTCCTGGATAGAGCTGGAACCCATTCTACTAAGTATCCCAAGAATGGAAAAATAAGCACCACATGTACTCACCATCAAATTGGTTTAAACTGATCAACACCTAAGTGCACATATACGAATAACATTTATTGGGCATCGGGCAGATGGGAGCGGGGAGGAGGGGATGGGTATATACATACATAATGAGTGTGATGCACACCATCTAGGGGATGGATACGCTTGAAGCTCTGACTGCGGGGGGGTTGGTCAAGGGCAACATAACCTAAACATTTGTACTCCCATAATATGCAGAAAATAAAAGAATATCAATATAGAAAAATAAAATAAAATATTTCTTCAATTTTAAAAAAAAGAGTATTCAGTGCAGAAATAGATCCACTCAGATATACTCAAGTGATTTTTGACTAAGATTAATTCAATGAATAAAGTATAGACTTTTAAACAAATAGTGATGGAAAAATCATAGGTCATAATAAAAAAATTAAAATTTTACCCACACTTTTCATCCTATAAAAGAATTAAATAAGACTCAGTCAAAGATCTAAATGTAAAACGTAAAAGTATAAAACTTCTCTTAGAAAATATTGAAGAAAATTTTTGTGACTTTGGGTTAGAAAGCATTCTTACGTATGACGTCAATAGCACGATATATTTAAAAACATGATTAATTGGGCATTTTGGAAATTAAAAATTTTGCTCTTCAAAAGGCAATGTGAAAGAATGAAAAGGCAAGCTGCAGACTGGGTGAAAGTATTTGCAAATCACATTTCTGAGAATGGAGTTGTGTATATAAAGGAGTTAAAAACCCAACAATAAGAAAACAACGGATTAACAAATGTGCAAAAGATCTGAATAGACACTTCACCAAGAACTATGCAAATATGTTAAATAAGCATATAAAAAGAGGCTCAGCACTATCAGATGTAAAGGAAATGCAAATTTAAACTACAAAATATACCATTTTACTAGAATGATTAAAAGGAAAAATCAAAAAATACTAAGTGCTCACAAGTATTCCTATCAACTGGAGTCTTCAAAGAATGCTTGTGATAATCCAGAATGGCACAGGGAGTTTGGATAACAGCTTATCAGTTTATTATAAAGGTAATCATACACTTGCCAAAAACTCAGCAATCCCAGTCCTGCATATTTGCCCAAAATAATTGAAAACTTATGTTAACATAGAAACCTATTTGTGCAGGTTTAAACACCTTGATTAATTAATAATCACCAAAAACTAGAAACAACCCTGACTGTCCTTTAACTGGTAAAGGGATAAACTGTGGCACACCCATACAATGAAATACTACTCAGAAATAAAAAGAAACATATTAATGATTCCCAGAAAAGCATGGTTGAATCTGAAATAAATTCTGTTAAGAGAAAGAAGCCAGAACCAACAGTCTGCATCATGTATGGTTCCTTTTATATAACATTCTGGAATTGGCAAAATAAGGATTAAAAACAGATCAGTGTTTGCTGGAGGTTAGAAACGGAGGAAATATTGACTAACAGAAGCAGTAGAAGGAAATTTTGGAGGTGATGAAAGTGTTTTTATCATGAAAATGATGGTGGATACATGATTGTATACATTTGTCAAAACTGATGGCGCTGTTCAACATGAATGAATTTTATTGTATGTAAATATAAAAAGCAGTGAGTGCTTGAAAAATTATATATTTTATATATCATCTCTTACCATCTATATTCAGGTCAGAATTTTCTACAAAAAAAGTATTCTGATCAAATTAAACAGTGTTGAGTACAAAATATTATATATTCCCTTTGTGGACTCACTGTTTGGAATATTTTTAATGCAGAGTTATCAAATTTAAAATATAATATTTGAAAATAATTGGTAGAAATATAATACTAAAAAAGGAAAGAATATGAGATTTGTTTATATGCAAAAACTATAGCAAGAGAATTATAATTCAAAGGTTTTATAAGACATTTAGCCTGATATATTTTCTACTTTCACAAAGCTAAAAAAATGACATAGTGATTTTTGTTTTTGTGTATGCTATTGAGAGACAACTAGCAGGGTAGGAAGGATGAAATTTTTCTTTAGAAAAAGAAACTGTCTATTTAGATCTCTTTCTTTCATTTTTTTATTTTATAAGGATTTATTAAGGATTAAAATTTTTACCACCTTTTTTGGGTATTAAATATTTTTATTTCAAAATATTATGGGGGTACAAACTTAATGGGTACAATGCACACTATCTGGGGGATGGATACACTTATAACTTTGACTCAAATGATACAAAAGATCTCATTTTTAGTTGCAACTAATAGTTAATTATATTTGGGTAGTAATATTTACATAATAATAATTAGATAGTAATAGTTAATTACATTCAACTAATAGTTAATTATAAATAAATATTATTAAAATTATAGTAGTTAATTATAAGTAATATTAGAAACTATTGGTATAATTTGCTTTCAAACTTAGGTTTCCAGAAAAAAAAAATCCTTATTCTCTTTTTCTCTCTTTAAACATGCATGCTTGCTGAGTGATAATGGCAATTCAGGTTTTGTGCACAGTTTTAAAAATTTAAAATAGAGGTTCAAGTTACCATAAATCTTCAACAGAATATACAGTCCAGCTGCAGTCATTGTCCCATAGTGCTTAAAACCAAAAAATAGGACATAAAAGAACTGACTCTCATTAAGACTAATGTTGTCTGTTATATAACCATTTATTTTTCTTCATTTAGAGCACACTTAAAAAGAGTGCTCCTATGAGATTAACATTTAAAATGTCCTATAAGTTTTGTACAATTATTTCTGAGACATAGTTGGGAAGGTAGAGTTTTATATTTCAATGATATTAAATCATAAAAGCAGGCATGGAAATATTAATATATGAACACACATATAACTATGCTTTAAAACAAAATTTGATGTCCTGGTAATCAATCAGAAAAGCAATTCATATGGTATCCTTAAATTTCACAATAAAATAATACATCATAGTATCAACATTGAGCTACTTGTCTATTTATGATAAGGAAGTTGATACAAAGTCATTTTCACTGGAAAAGGATATGAATTAGAGTCAATCTTTTTTAACAGCTTTATTGAGATAAAATTCAGACCTTAAAATTTATTCATTTAAAGCGAACAATTCAATGGTTTTTAGTATATACACAGAGTTGTGCAACCATCACCACGGTCAATTTTAGGACATCATCATTACCTTAAAATAAACCTGGTATCCATTAACAGTCACTGCCCATTTTCCTCCAAACTCCACACCCCTAAGCAACCACTAATCTACTGTTTGTCTCTATAGATTTGCCTATACTGGACATGTATTACAAATGGAATCTTTTATACACTGTCTCTGGTGACTGGTATGTTGTATTTAACATAATGTTTTCAAGGCTCATCCATGTTGTAGTATGTATCAGAATTTCAGTTCTTTTTTATTGTTCAAGGTTATCCTTTATATGGATATGCCACATTTCATTTACAAGTTGATGAACATTTGGGTTGATTTCATTCATCAGTTGATGGACATTTGGGTGATTTCAGTTTTTGATTATCATGAATAATGCTGCTATGAACATTTGTGTGAAAGTTTTTGTTCTGGGTCATATGATAACTGTTTAATTTAACTTTTGAGGAACTGCCAAACTATGTTCCAAATTGGCTGTACCACTTTACATAAACACCAGAAATGCATGAATGTCCAAACTCTTCTACATACTTGGCAAAACTTGTTATTATGTTTTTAAATATAGATATCCTAGTGAATAAGAAATGATATCTCATTGTGATTTTGATTTGCATTTCTCTGACTGCTAATGAAACTGAAAAACTTTTCATGTGCTGATTGGTCATCTGTTTACCTTCTTTGAGAAAATGTCTATTTATATCCTTTACCCATTTTAAATTAGGTTGTATGTGTTTTTATTGTTAAGTTCTGTAATGTATTTATATGGTCTATATATAAGTCCTTTATAAAATATGTGGTTTACAAATATTTTCTCCCATTTTCTGGTTTGTTTGTTTCACTTTCTTGATGTTCTTTGAAGTACAAAAGTCTTGAAGTTGACAAAGCTTAATTTATCTATTTTTTGTTTTTGCTTGTACTTTTAGAATCAGATTTAAATAATTTGCTTAATGCCAAGGTCATAAAAATTTACTCCTATGTTTTCTTCTAATAGTTCTATAGGCTCAGTTCTTATATTAAGGTTAATGATCCATTTGGAGTGATTTTTTTTTCAGCATGCTGTAAGGAAGGGCTCTAAAATCATTCTTTTGCATGTGGATATCCAGTTACCCCAGTGCCATTTGTTGAAAGACTATTCATTCTCCATTGACTTTAATCGGCATGCTTGTTGAAAATCAATTGACCATAAATGTGAGAGCTTATGTTTGGATTGTTAATTCTATTACACTCATATCCTTACATTAGTATTACACTTAGTTGCTATAGCTTTGCAGCAAATTTTGAAATCTAAAAGGCTGAGTCATCCTACTTTGTTCTTATTTTTCATATTATTTTGGCTATTCTAGTTCCCATGAATTCCCGTGGTTTTAGGATCAGCTTTTCACTTTCTGCAAAAATCCAGATGGAATTTTGATAGAGATTGTTTTCACTTTAAAGATCAATTTGTAAAGTATTGCATCTTATAATATTGTCTTCCAACCTGTGAACATGGGATGTCTTTCCACTTATTTAGACCATTAATTTCTTTCATCAATGTTTCAAAATTTTCAGAGTACAATATTTGCACATCTTTTGTTAAATTTATTTCTAAGTATTTTATTCTGTTGTAAATTAGGTTGGTTTCTTAGTTTATTTTTAGGAATGTTTATTGCTAGAGTATATAAATACACTTAATTTTTTATATATTGTTCTTATATCCTGCAAACCTGCTGAAACAATTTAGTAGTTTTAATAGGATTTTAGTGGATTTCTTAAGATTTTCTGTATACAGGATCATACCAGCCACGTGCAGTGGTTTACACCTGCTACTCTGGAGACTGAAATAGGAGGATCACTTGAGCCCAGGTGTTCAAGGCTACAGGGAATTATGATTGTACCACTGCTCTCCAGCCTGGACAGCAGAGCAAGACCCTGCCCCTAATAAATAAAAAATTTTAAAAATCATATTATCTGCAAATACAGACAGTTTTGCTTCTTTCTTTGCAATCTGGATAGTTTTTGTATATTTTTCTTGCCTAATTACCTGGCCGAAACGTCGAGGAAAATGTTTAATAGAAGTGGTGAGAGTGGACATCCTGTGTCTTGTTCCTGATCTTAGGGGAAAACCATTGAATATTTCATCATTAAACATTTTCTAATTTCTCTCGTGATTTTTTTTTCTTTGAGCAATTTACGATTCAGGGCCATCTTGTTTAATTTTCACATGCTTGTCAATTTTCCAAATTTCTTTTTGTTACTCATTTCTAATTTCCTTTCATTGTAGTCAAAGAACACATTCTGGATGATTTCAATCTTTTAAATTTATTGAGGCTTATTTTATAGCCTAGCATATAGTCTAGCCTGGAAAATCTTGCATGTGTACTTGCAGAAAATATCTATTCTTCTCTTGTTGGATATATGTCTGTTAGGTATCGTTGGCTTAGAGTGATGGTCCAGTCTTCTATTTCTTTATTGATTTACTGCCTAGTTGTTCTATCTATTAATGAAAGTGATATAGAAATCTCCACTATTATTTAATTGTCTATTTCTCTCTTCAATTCTGTCAGTTTTTGCTTTATAATTTTGGGGGCACTGGTGTTTGCTGCATATATCTTGATAATTGTTATATCTTCCTAATATGTTGACCCTTTTATCATGATAAAATGTTCTTCTTTATCTCCAGTAACATTTTTTAAAGTCCTTTTTTGTCCGACAGTAGTGTAGTCACTTCAGCTTCCTCATGGTTGCACAGTATATCTTTTTCTATAATTTTACATTCAATCCATTTGTATCTTTGAATCTAAGGTGTATGTCCTGTGGGAATATATTTGGATCTTATTTTTTTATTCAGGATGACAATTTCTTCCTTGTTTTGTTTTTTTTAATCCATTCCTTTTAATGTTATTATTGATATAATGAACATGTCTGTCAGGTTTCTTTTGCATTAGGCGAATATATTCTAAGATAATACCGTAATTATTTTAATGATTTTTCACTATATATGTGTGAGTATATTTGTGTGTGTACAGGTATGCATGTGTGTGTGTTATTCCTATTGGTTTCTAGCACTTGCAATCTTAATTTATCAGAATTACTTTACATTGATTGTAAGTTAATTTCAGGGAGATATAGAAACATTACTCCTACATATCTGTATTCCCTCTTTTCTTCTTTCTAACATATATATGCCAAAATGTCAATAATACATTGTTATTATTATTAATTTATGTATTATTTTTGTTAATGAACCCGAGAGAGGAAATGGCAAGTAGTACATAATTACAGATTTTAGTAACCTTCCTATTTGTCGTTTCTGGTTCTCTTCATTTGTTCCTGTGCCTTTGAGTTACCCTCTGGTGTCATTTCCTTACTCTAATATTTTGCTTCTACCTAACTTTGTGTTGTTGTTATGATATTAAATATAATAATCATTATCATATATGACATTCTGTATGTTATAGGCAGGATGAAATTGTGTGTGTGTGTATATATATATATATATATATATAGTAAACACATAAAAGAGGGAATACAGATATGTAGGATTTTAAAAACTGTATATATACAGTTGTTTTTAAAATCCGTTAAGAGAAGAAAGGAGAAAAAGGTTGAAATTACACTGTTTTAGAATTACTTGCATAATTACTTTTACTGCCAATCTTTTTTTTTAATTGTAGATTAAAGCTACTGTCTTCAGTCTCTTGCTTTCATCCTAAAGAATTTTGTTTAGTATTTCATGTAACATAGATATGCTAGCAATAAATTTTCTCAATTTTTCTTTTATCTAGGAAGGTTTTATTTTCATTTTTTACATATAGTTTTACTGGATATAACATTATTTTTTAACTTATTTCCCTTTCTTATATTGCTTTGAATATGTCATTCCACTGCCTTCTGGTATCCATTGGTAGTCATTATTTTCTTGCTCCCTCCAAAATTTTCTCTTTGTCTTTGTCTTTAAGTATTTTTACTAGGATATGTCTGTGTGTTGATCTCTATGTTTATCATATTTGGAATGTATTGAATTTATTGTGTGAGATATTGTTTTTCATCAAACTTGGGAGGTTTTAAACCATTATTTCTCCTGGTATTATTTCTCCTTTCTTTCCTTCCCTTCTGATACGCCCTTTCTGCATAAATCAGTGTACCTAATGGTGTCCCATCTTCCTCATTTTTTTTTCCTCTCTTTTCTTTAGACTGCATAATGTCTATCCGCTTAAATTCAAGTTTTCTGAATCTTTCTTCTACTGGTTAAAATCTCCTGTTGATCTCTGTTAGTCATTTTTTTTTTTTATTTTCGTTATTGTACTTTTCAACTCCGAAGTTTCCATTTGATATTTATTTTTATGTTGCTCATTTCTTTATTGATATTCTATATTTGATGGGATATTGGCATGTTACCATCCTTCACTCATTTAATCACAGTTTCCTTTAGATCTTTGAACATATTTCTAATGGCTTTCTTGAAGTTTTTGTAAAATCTGACATAAGAGCCTTCTCACAGTTTTTGCCACTTGCTTTTTCCATGAATGTGTCATAGTTTTTTTTCTTAGCATACTTCATAATTTTGTCAAACCTAGACATTTTACATAATATATCACATCAACTGTGGATACTGATATTCCTCCCCTCTCTGGGAATTGATTTGGGTGTTGTTTACTTGCTTATTTTTTTTTTGTTGTTATTGTTATTTGGCTGGATTATTTTAGCAAAGTCTATTTCTCCTTTAATGTGAAGCCTCTGATATCGCACCTCAGGGGGTGCAGCCTTGGACATGCACATACCCTGAGATATCGGTAGGTTTACCTTGGCTCCCTTTGACGGTCTCTTTCCCTGATCTCTCAGTTAAAGTATCTACTTAATTTGGTATCATACTCAGCTTGTTAGTCACCACTCATTACTGGCTGATTGCAGGATTGTTTTTGGCAATATCCCAGGGCACAAATTGCTAAGCAGTCTGATCCAATTAATCCCTTTGCAGGGATATTCTTTGAGGCAGGAATTTGATGTTTGTTCTGACACCAGAGCAATTTTACTATATATCTTTTTTTCCTGGTTCTCTCTGCTAAACTTACAGCTGGTCTCCGGTCATCTCTTTTTTTCTTGATTTTTAAATTTTTTGCTCTCATGGAGCTACTGGCCTCTTCTTAATGGCTTACTACCAAAATCTCCATTGTTTTTGACAACTCTCTTAGCTTGAAATTCCCATGCTTTGTTCCAAATAAAGTCCCTTCTCTTGACGACAATTTTGGAGCTCTCTGTTTTTATGGCCTACCTCTCTCCTCTGGGCAAAATCTATGTGCCACTCCCTTGGAGCTAAGAATGGGGACAGCATCCAGCTTCTTCTAGACTGACACTCTGATTTTGAGCAGGGTTCTGGACAGGTAAAGTAACCTCTGATCTTCTTAGCTTGTCTCACCCAGCATAAGATTTTCACTCTATAAGTGAATTGGAGTATGGGCATTTGAGGCACAGTATTATTAACCACTCTTGTCAGCAATAGAGCTTCTGCAACATAGGGATGGGACGGATAAGAAATCCTGGAAGCCCGTCTGTCCCTGAAAGATACCTTAAGCCTAGACTGGAAGTTGAAGAGACAAAGAGTCTTGTGTTCTTGGATGTCCTTGCTAAGGAAGGAGCTTCTGTCACACTCAACTATTAGCAGTGGTATGGATCATGGCTCAAATGCCACAGGATCTCATTATTCTTGCAGAGCATTAGTAGATTTTCTTGAATAAGTACTCCTCCATTTGCTGTTTACTCTTAGGATAATTTCTAGAAACTTTAAATTACTGTTTTTTAAAAGTAATTTTCACCAATTATGGTTATTTTCTTGGGGAGAAAAAAGAGCCATACAGTTACTTATGCACCATTCCTGAAACTGTATCTTGTCTACAGTTTCTTTTTTTTCTATTGTGGTAAAATACACATAGCATAAAATTTGCCATCTTAACTATTTTTAAATGTATAGTTTTAGTTGTACGTCAAATGTATTCACATTGTTGTGCAATGATCACCACCATCCATTTCCAGAATTTTTATTTTCCCCAACTGAAGCTCTTTATCTATTTGAAACTAACTCACCCTTCCCTCAAACCCCTGGCAACTACTATTCCTCTTTATGTCTCTATGAATTTGACAACTCTAGTGACCCACTGGAAACCTCTAGGAATCATACAATATTTGTCTTTGTGTGACTGGCTAATTTCACTTAGCATAATGTCTTTGAAGTTCATCCATGTTGTAGCATATGTCAGAATTGTTTTCCTTCTTAAGGCTTAATAATATTCCTTGTTATGTTTATCCATTTTGTTTATCTATTCCATCAATTGACTCTTAGGTAGCTTCCACCTTTTGGCTATTGTAAATAATGCTGCTATCGACATGGGTATAGATACCTATTTGAGTCTCTTTTTACACTTCTTTTGGTTACATACCCAGAGGTGGAACTGCTGAGTTATATCATAATTCTATGTTCAATTTTTGGAGGAATCACCATACCATTTTCTTTAGTGGCTGCACCATTTTATTAATACTTTCCAATCAGCAATGCACTAACACTCCAATTTCTTCACATCCTCATCAACACTTTCTCTTTTATTTTTCTTTCTTTCTTTCTTCTTTTTTAATTCCTTTCTTGATAATAGTCATCCTAATGAGTGTGAAGTGATATCTCATGGTCTCATGGTGGTTTCTATTAGCATTTCTGTAACTACGAGCAATATGCACCATCTTTTCATATGTTTGCCGGTCATTTGTATATCTTCTTTGAAGAAATATCTCTTTAAGTCCTTTGCCCATTTTTTAATCATGTTGTTTGTTTTTTTATTGGTGAGTTGAAGGAGTTGTATATATATTCTGAATATCAATCCCGCATCAGATGTATGATTTGCTAATATTTTCTCCCATGTTTTGGGTTGCATTTTCACTCTACTGATCAACAAAATTTTTTAATTTTGATGCAGTCCAAATTATGTATTTTTTTCCTTTATTGACTGTGCTTTTGGTGCCATATCCAAGAAATCATTACCAAATCCAATGTCATGAAGTTTTTCTTCATAAGTTTTCTTCTATGAATTTTATAGTTTTATCTCTTAAATTTAAGTATTTGATCTATTTTGAGTTGATTTTTGTATATAGTGTGTGTGGTAAAGGCCCAACTTCAGCCTTTTTCATGTGGATATCCAGTTTTCCCAGTATCATTTGTTTTTTTTTTTGTTTATTTTAACTTCTATGAACATTTTAATGACCATCCATCTGGGCGTATGGACACATACTTAAATATATACAATTTTGTATACATGGCAATGTATAGTGTATATACTCTCCTGTAGTCTCCTTTTCCACTTAATAACCACTATGGACATCTTTCTAGGTCAACAAATATTGGTCTAGTTTAATAATTATTTTAATGCCTACATAATATTCCTTTGCATGTAACTAACCGGTTCCCTACTGGTAGGCAACTGGTTTCCTAAATTTTCACTATTATAAATAACACTGTAATTAACATATTTGAATATACACCTTTACAAAGCTCAACATTGATATTGTCTCAAACTCAACATTTCCTATGTAATGACAGTTTTCTCAGGCACCAGAGCTTCACAGAGTGCATTACACACAGATCTTCCAAAGGTGTACACAAACTTGTGGAAAGAATGTGAACAGAAAACAGAATAAAATATGATTAAGTGGCATGGAAATACGAGGTGGAAATGATGGCAAAAGATGGAGAAATAACTTATTGGAGGAGGTCAGGGATGTCTTCACAGACATGGGCCTAGAAAGAGACAGGATAAAAGTTAGCCTCAGCTCCTCCTTCTTCAACTATAGTACTTATAACAATCATTTGTTTAAATGCCTATTTCCCTATTTCTCCTGTTCCCTGTGTGTAGGCCAGGAAAAGGTTTTCCTCTTCTTCTTCTTTTTTTGTTTTTCATTTGTTTAACAATGTTAGAGGGGTACAAATATTTTTGTTACATAAATCAATTTTGTGCAATTTGTTTAAAAGTTATAAGTATGCACATACACTGCATAGTGTGCCCTTTACAAAATGGGTGTGAATTTACCCATCTCCTCCTTCCCCTTCCCACCTGCTTAATTTCCCATGAATGTTATTATCATATGTGCACATGAGTGTTGATCGATTAGTGCTAATTCACTGGTGAGTTCATGTGGTGGTTGTTTTTCCATTTTTGTGACATTTGACTTAGAAGAATGAGAGGCAGTTCCATCCAAGTTAATACAAGAAGTATTAGCTCACCATTTTTTATGGCTGAGTAATACCCCATGGTACACGTTTACCACATTTTATTAATCCACTCATATATTGATGAGCACTTGGGTTGTTTCCACATCTTTGCAATTGTAAATTGTGCTGTTATAAATATTAGAGTGTGTCTTTTTTAAAGAATGTCTTTCCCACCCCCTTTCAGTAAATACCCAGTAGTGGGATTGCTGGATCTAATGGCAGATCTACTTTTAGTTCTTTGTGTTATCTCTATACTACTTTCCACAGAGGTGGTAAGAGTTTGCAGTCCCACCAACAGCGTATGAGTGTTCCTATTTCTCTGCATCCACAACAACATTTGTTGTTTTGAGACTTTTTGATAAAAGCCATTCTCACTGGAGATAAGTGATATCTCATTGTGGTTTTGATTTGCATTTCCCTGATGATTAAAGATAGTAAGCATTTTTTCACGTTTGTTGGCCATTAGTCTATCTTCCTTTGAAAATTTCTGTTAATGCATTTTGCCCAGTTTTTAATGGGGATGTTTGATTTTTTCTTGCCGATGTGTTGAGTTCTTTATAGATTCTAATTATCAGCACTTTATCAGATGTATAGCATGCAAATATTTTCTCCCATTCTGTAGGTTGTCTAATCACTCTAATGATTGTTTCCTTGGCTATGCAGAAGCTTTTTCATTTGATCAGGTACAATTTATTTATTTTTGTTGCTGCTGTGATTGCTTTTGAAGTCTTCTTCATAAATTCTTTGCCTAGGCTGATGAATGTAAGAATTTTTCCAACATTTTCTTCTAGAATTCTTATGGTTTCCTGCCTTAGGTTTAAGTCTGTTATCCATCATGAGTTAATTTTTGTGAGTGGTGAGAGGTGCAGGTCCTGATTCATTCTTCTACATGTGGCTATGCAACTTTCCCAGCACCGTTTATTAAATAGGGATTCTTTTCCCTAGTGTATGTTTTTGTCTGCTTTGTCAAAGATCTGATGGCTATATGAGAATGGTATTATATCTAGGTTCTTTGCTCTGATCCATTGGTCTAGGTCTGTGTTCTTGTGCCAGTACCATGATGTTTTATTTACTATTGCCTTGAAGTATAGCTTAAAGTCTGGTAAATTGATGCCTCCCAATTTGTTTTTTTTTTTTTTGCCTAAGGTTGCTTTCACTATACAGGGTCTTCTCTGGTTCCATAGCAAAGAATTATTTTTTCTAGGTCTGCATAAATGATGTTGGTATTTTAATAAGGATTGCATTGAATCTGTAGATCACTTTGGGTAGTATAGACATTTTAACAATGTTGAATAATATAAAATTCTGATGATCCCTGAGCACATGTTTTTCCATGAGTTTGTGTCCTCTGTTATCTCCTTCCTCAGTGTTTCATAGTTCTTCCTATAGAAGTCTTTCACTTCCTTAGTTAAATATATTCCTAGATATTTTATTTTCTTTGTTGCTATTGTGAAAGATGTTGAGTCTTTCATTTGGTTCTCAGTTTGAATGTTGTTGGTGTATATGAATGCTACTGATTTGTGTATGTTGGTTTTGTAACCTGAAGCTTTTCTGAATTTATTTACTAATTCAAGGAGTATCTTGGCAGAATCTGAGGGGTTTTCTAAATATAAACATGAAATCATATCATCAGCGAAGAGTGATAATTTCACCACTTCTGCCCCCATTTGGATACCACTGATTTCCTTGTCTTGTCTTATTGCTCTGGCAAGGATTTCCAGCGTTGAAAAGAAGTGGTGATAGTGGACAACCTTGTCTGGTTCAAGTTCTAAGTGAGAATGTTTTTAATATTTCCCCATTCAGTATGATGTTGGCTGTGGGTTTGTCATGTATGGCTTTTATAATTTTGAGGTATCTCCCATCTATGCCTATTTTGTTAAGAGTTTTTATCATAAAGGGTGCTGAATTTTGTCAAATGCTTTTTCTGCATATAGTAAGAGAATCCTATGGTCTTTGTTTTTACTTCTATTTGTGTAGTGAATTATATTACATATTTGTGTGTGTTGAATCATCCTTGTATCTCAGGAATGAAGCCAACTTGGTCATGATGGATTATTTTTTTATATGCAGGTGAATTTGGTTTGCTAGGATTTTATTGAGAATTTTTACATCTATATTTCTAATGGATGTTGGTCTGTAGTTTTCTTTTTGTTGTTGTTGAATCCTTTCCTGGCTTTGGTATCAGGGTGATATTGGCTTCATAAAATGTGCTGGGCAGGATTCCTTCCTTTTCTATGTTATGTAATAATTTCTGTAAGATAGGTATCAGTTCTTCTTTGTAGATCTGGTAAAATTCAGGCATGTAACCATCTGATGCATAAAATTTTTTTGTTGGAAAATTTTTTTATTGCTGCTTCAATTTCAGTAGTTGATATTGGTCTGTTCAGGAATTCTATTTGTTCCTGATTAAGCCTAGGAAGCCTGTGTGTTTCTAAGAATTTGTCCATTTCCTCCACTTTTTCAAGTTTATGTGCATAGAGATTTTTGTAATATTGAGAGATGATGTTTTGTATTGCCATGGTATCAGCTGTAATTATTCCTTTTTCATTCGTGATTAGTTTATTAGGGTACTTTCTTTTCTGCTTCTGGTTAATCTAGTGAGAGGCTTGTCATTTTTGTTTATCTTTTCAAAGAACCAACTTTTTGATTCAATACCCATCTGTGTAGATCTTTTATTATCAATTTCATTTAGTTCTGCTTTGATCTTGTTTATTACTTTTCTTTCCCTGGCTTTGGAATTGGTTTGCTCTTCTTTTTCCTGTTCCTTGAGACAGTTCATCAGATTGTTCATTTGTGATTTTTCTGTCTTTTGGATGTGGGTATTTATGGCTATGAATTTTGTGCCCCCTTCATCATTTAGTTTGAGGATCTTTTTATTTCCATCTTAATTTCCTCCTTCACCCAACTATCATTCAGCAATAGGTTGTTTAGTTTCCATGACTTTGTGTAGTAACTAGTATTTGTGTTGGAGTTTTCTAATTTATTTCCACTGTGTTCTGAGAAGATGAACGGTATGATTTCTATTTTTTTTTAATTTGTCGAGACATGTTTTGTTGTCTATGATGTGATCAGTCTTAGAGAATGTTCCATGAGTTGATGAGCTATTTGTTGTTAATAGCAGTTAATCATATTTCCCTTCTTTTCATAATTATTTCTATGTATTTATATAAGCATCTTTGTAAGTCTGATTAATTAGGAACCATCCACCTTTGAATTCACTTGCTATCACTCCATCTCTGTTTAAGCAATTGCATTACCAAGTGACATCAGTAATTTCCCACTATATAGCCTTAATGTTTAAATAATAAAGTAAAGCATGCAAAGGATTGAATTCAAATGCTAATATATGTATTATCAATGTTAGGGATGTCTTGAAGACTTGGAAAATTAAGTAATAACTACACACTGAATTAAATAAAAATAAATCTAAAAGCTGGTCTATGCTTTAAAATTTCATGAGGCATGCAACATATTGTAAAGATTTTCATAATTTGACATGTTTTCTTGTTAAATTGGAAACAAGTTGATGCATAACCTTTTAGATGGACAGATGATACTTCACAGATAAGTAGTAATTAAATATAACCTCTGCCAGTTGGATAGCAACGTTTTGATAATAAATAAGCTGAATCTTATTGATATTATTTGTCCTAAAATCCTTTTTCCCTTAAATAATAGGTATTATTTAGTAAGATTTGTGATTTTAAAATAAATCCTATTCACCAGCTACAAGAAGATAAAATCATATGTCTAAAGATACTAAATGCGATTCTCATACCTAGATTGGTGGAGACGAAATTGGCCACAACGTATATTTACATCTTCAACTTATAAAAAAAATCATGTCTTTAGCTAAATGTGTTTAATCTCAGTAATTCAGAATACTTAGGTGAAAATACTAGTTTTAATTAAAATTAGTTTTATAATAAACTTTACTGCTGTGTGTGTGTGTGTGTATATATATATATATATATATATATATAATTCCACCAACTACTAGTAAATCAATTTTAAAAGAATGCATAAAGACAGAAATATAATTAACATTCTAAGGACTTCTATGTGAATTAATGCTGCTAAAATAGTCTTTTAAACATATTTTCTTTAGTGGACTGTACTGTCTCCCTTAATAATATCGACACCACTTAATCAGCCTAACAAATGATTTCTCAAAGAGAAAGCATGAGACTAGCACATATTAACTCAGTGCAAGTTCAAAATAACTTTTATTGTGGGCCAGACACAGTGGCTCACATTTGTAATCCTAATACTCTGGGAGGCCATGGTGGGAGGATTGCTCGAGGTCAGGAGTTGGAGACCAGCCTGAGCAAGAGTGAGACCCCTTCTCTACTAAAAATAGAAAGAAATTAGCTAAACAACTATAAATATATAGAAAAAATTAGCTGGGCATGGTGGTGCATGCCTGTGGTCCCAGCTACTCGGGAGGCTGAGGCATAAGCATTGCTTAAGCCCAGGAGTTTGAGGTTGCTGTGAGCTACACTGATGCCACAGCCCTCTAGCCCGAGCAACAGAGAGAGATTCTGTCTCAAAAAACAAACAAACAAACAAAAACATAACTTGCATTGTGAATTAGCAGGGTTCAATTTAATTACACTTAAAACATTCTCTGAGGGATTCTGTAACTCATTAATAACATTTAACATTGATTAAACAAATATTCATCCTAGGGAATTATATTATCTTCATACAGCATCAAAATACCTTGCGGATATCACGGTAGTGCTTCTATAGCGAAACTGTGATCTAGTCAGATACTTGATCATTTTATCATGTTGAAAAGAAAACTTGAACTAAAGTTATGATTTAATTCTTCCAGCATGCACATCAGTGGAGTATACTGGGAAGATATAATATACAGCAGGGTAATAAAAATAGTTCTCCACAAAGAATGTATTGCAGAGAAGATTGCCCTAATATCTCTCCTTGGAGACCATTTTCAAGTGAACTGTTACCGTCTGCAGTTTTTGAGAAGGAGTGAGGAAAAATGACAGTATATTGAGATGTAATTTTAGCACAACGAAATGAATATCACTGTCAGAGTGTAATTTATCTGTTTTCTCTCAGAGAGAAAATATGTTCTTATGATGTTAAACAAATTCATTTGGATGAAGCTTTTCCTTCATTTGAAATGAATACACTTATTTGAACTTTAAATTGCTTTTGATAACTATTAAGACATATTTCTAATTGGCTGATATAGAATATATATTTTAAGAAACAGAGGAAGAAGTTTGAGGCTTTCAAAATCCACATATTAAATTCATAGACCAGATTAAATGTACTCTGGTGATTCTCCCTATCATTCTCTAACCTGTATCAATTTTAGAAAAAGTATATTTTATAGACATTTTCCTTAGTGTTATCCCAAAGCAGAATTCAATTTTCATCATACAGATATTTCCAAATTGTTCCATTTAATGTATCTGTTAATCTTTGATAGCAAATTTCACATGATAGGGGTATTACATAGACCATTTGATTCAGGTTCAAAGCTGAACTCTCATGAAAAGGAATGAGATATTGTTGTAAATTTGCTTTTGATCCCTCTTTTTGATCTCTCTTTCTCTTGCTCATTCAGTAGCTTCCCAATTGCACCAGTGAAGATTTTCAAAGTTGTGTTTTAGGGCAACATCAAGTTGTAACTGTAACTAATTTTAGCAAAAAAAAAAAAAAAAAAACTTCCCTTAAGAGCTTATCATTTGGTCTTTCCAGTCCAGTAACAGAAATAAATGATTTTCCTAAAGGGTTGACACATCAGACTTTGTTTTAATGTAGTCCAAATGCATAGAGGCATTTGAAACAGTGTAGATTTTAACTTTTTATTTATTAATACATATCTGTGTGACTTGAAATTGCACTAATATGGTTGAGGATAATATGTGCTAGTTGATAACTTCAACCTATTCATGTAAACTAGCCATAGCAGCCAAAGGATACAATAGGAAAAAATACTATGGGATGAATGACCCTACTTTCACCTAATATTTCCCCAATATCTACTGGGATTTTCTGGGAATAATTGGAATGAAGTTATCCTCACTAAGTTAGTAATATGGAACCTACATGTGTAGGCAAACATCAGGAATGTAGTGGGGTTGGAGGCTTTCAAAGAAAGTATCATTAGATTTGGCTCCCACGTAGTTATAATTACAACTATATTTTATGTTAATAAAATAGGCTATTCCATACCAGGCCTTTAACCAAGCCATGGTTCAAAATCATATTTTAGGTTCAATTGTTAAAGTCTCCAAAGTTTTATTTCTATATAACATAAAGTCTAAATTAAATAAGTTATCTAGCTTAACAAATATCAGCTTTAAGCACATTCTAAATATTAACAATCTAGGATGTTAATGATGAAAGAAGCACACTTCTCACACAATGTAACAAACTGTCCATGTCGCACTGGGATATTTTTCATGTTTCAAAACGCAGCCCATACATGAATACAAAGGTTATGATATCTTTCATTTGCTGTAGCATTTCTAAATAACCAACAAGTATAGCATTTTCTCTATTATCAAATTATTGGAACTTCATAAAATGATGGTGATGACAACCTTACACTGGTTCAGTTAGCAATAGCTACTAAGAAAAGTCTTTTTTTTCCCCCTTTAAAGGTAGTATTTGATGATAATAGCAATTCAGCCCTGGTATTTTAAAAAAAAAGCTTCTGAATTACCTTAACAACCAAAAATAACCCCATGGATAACATTATTGAACATTCTGTGACATATTATTCTGTATCATGTGACAGTAAAATATTTTAAACACCCAAATCTATCCAAAATTAAAACACATAAATGCAAAACTTTTAATTTCTTTACCATTTCATATTTTATCATATTATGGGTATTGTTGAAACAGCATACACAACTTTGATAAAGACACAATGAAAATTTGGTGCAAAATATTATCATGATGTATTATTCTGGATACAGCTGGAGCCCATTTTTCAAAGTGAACTACCACAAGAATGTAAAAACAAACACCACATGTACTCACTAAATTGGTACTAATCGATCAACACTACATGCACATATAGAAGTAACATTCATCGGGTGTCAGGCAGATGGGAGGGGGAGGGGGGAATGGGTAAATTCACACCTAATGGGTGTGGTGCACACTCTTTGGGGGATGGGCACACTTGTAGCTCTGACTCGGATGGTGCAAAGGTAATTTATGTAACCAAAGCATTTGTACCATAATATTCTCAAATTAAAAAAAATAAAAATAAATAAAAAATAGCAATGATCACCATCAATAAAAAGCAAAACAAAACCATTGTTAAAGGTATTAAGTTATAAAGGTTTTACCTTTCTTCCTCAAAAAAAAAAATATTATGCTAGGTGTATAGTGATTCAAAGTATTCTCCAAAATGTATTACTCGTGTTTGCCTTTTGAAATTAGAAAGGACAATGCTCTTCTTTTTTGTGGTGGGGGGATTCTTTAAATACCCTTGGAAACTTTGATTTATGGGCTGGACTTAGCATTTACTAATGTCCAAAGCAGAACAAAGCCATTTCCTTTCATATATCTTTAAACTTCCATTTTTTTTTTTTGTAATTGGAGAGTCTGTCAGACTGAAATCTTCTTTTGGGAGATGAAGAAAGTGCTTTTGGCATATGGTCACAAATACTATAAAAACATACAGAGTTATTAATGACCAATAAAAGCAGCCAATGCCATTTGTCCAATAATCCTGGCCACCTTGTCCTAATGAGATAGGTTAGGTAATAACTATTGATACTCTGTGAAGCAGGAAATGGTATTTTATTTAGATTGGAAAACTGGGATACAGCTGCCTTAGGCAAGAGATCATCTGACTAAATCTTCACACTTCAGTTTTAACTCATTCCCCTCTTTTGAACGTACTTCATGAGAAACAAATTGTTCTCTCCATTTAAAAATTAATAATTCTACCTTTTTAAACTTGTCCTTTTATAAAACCTTGGAATCTCCTGCAAGCATGTCAGGTCTTAAATAATGAGTTGCTTTAGAACTCTGGATCATTAATAAGAAATATTCAGCTACAAGAAACAATGGTGATATAGCATCTCTTCTATTATCCTGGATAGAGCTGGATCCCATTCTACTAAGTGAAGTATCCCAAGAATGGAAAAATGAGCACCACATGTACTCACCATCAAATTGATTTTAACTGATCAACACCTAAGTGCACATATAGGAATAACATTCATCGGGTGTCGGGCAGATGGGAGAGGGAGGAGGTGATGGGTATATACACACATAATGAGTGAGATGTGCACCGTCTGGGGGATGGACACACTTGAAGCTCTGACTGAGGGTGGGCAAGGGCAATATACTCTGACTCAGAGGGGGCCAAGGGCAATATATGCAACCTAAACATTTGTACCAGCATAATATGCTGAAATTAAAAAGAAAAAAAGAAAATGACCATCAACACCCTGAACCTAATTGATATTTATAGACAACCACACCCATCAGCATCAGAATATGTATGCTTTTAATATGAATATGTATTATATGGTTGACCATAAAACAATTCTTAATAAATTGCAAGGGACTAAAAATAAAAAAATAAGAAATATGTCCAGTTTATATATTAGAAAAGGCTATTCCAGTTAAACATGTTAATACATGTTATTTCAGAAACTCATAGGTGACTATAAACATAAGATCATTCATATTTAAGTGATTCTTTTAGGAAAACATTTATTCATATGTTTACTATCAGTTACTTACTCAAGAACTATATTTGGCAAAAGCAAGAGTTAATTTTAATGAATATGGAACCAGAAAAGACCCCGTATAGCAAAAGCAATCTTAAGCAAAAAGAACAAATTGAGAGGCATCAATTTACCAGACTTCAACTTATACTATAAGGCTATAATAACTAAAACAGCATGGTACTGGCACAAGAACAGATACACGGACCAATGGAACAGAACTGAGAAGCCAGATATGAAACCATCCTCATATAACCATCTAATCTTTGACAAAGCAGACAAAACATACACTGGGGAAAAGAATCCTTATTCAACAAATGGTGCTGGGAAAACTGGATAGCCCCATGTAGAAGACTGAAACAGGATTCACACCTTTCATCTCTCACAAAAATCAACTCATGGTGGATTACAGATTTAAACCTAAGGTATGATACCATAAGAATTCTAGAAGAGAATGTTGGAAAAACTCTTATAGACATTGGCCTAGGCAAAGAATTTATGAGGAAGACCCCAAACACAATCACAGCAACAACAAAAATAAATACATGGGACCTGATGAAATTAAAAAGCTTCTGCACAGCCAAGGAAACTATCATGACAGCAAATAGACAACCTACAGAATGGGAGAAAATATTTGCATGTTACACATCCAATAAACTGCTGGTAATTAGTATATATATATAGAACTCAGTAAAATCAGCAAGAAAAAAATCAAACAAACCATTAAAAAGTGGGCAAAGGACATGCACAGAAACTTTTCAAAAGAAGACACGCTAATGGCCAACAAACATACGAAAAAGTGCTCAACATCTCTTATCATAAGGGAAATGCAAATCAAAACCACAATGAGATATCACTTAACTTCAGTGAGAATGGTCATTATCAAAAGGTCCCCAAACAATAAATGTTGGCATGGATGTGGAGAGATAGGAACATTCATACACTGCTGGTAGGACTGCAAACTAGTACAACCTCTTTGGAAAGCAATGTGGAGATACCTCAAAGAGATACAAGTAGAACTACCATTTGATCCAGTAATCCCATCACTGGGAATCTACCCAAAAGAACAAAAGACATTCTATAAAAAAGACATCTGCACTCCAATTGTTTGTAGCAGCACAATTCACAATTGCAAAGTTGTGGAAACCAGCCAAGTGCCCATCAATACATGAGTGTATTAATAAAATACGGGATATGTATACCATCAAGTTCTATTCATCCACAAAAAACAATGGTGATCTAGCACCTCTTGTATTATCCTGGATAAAGCTGGAACCCATTCTAGTAAGTGAAGTTTCCCAAGAATGGAAAAACAAGCACCACATGTACTCACCATCAAATTGGTATTAACTAATCAACAGTTAAGTACATATATAGTAATAACATTCATCGAGGGTCAGGCAGATGGGAGGAGGGAGGATGGGATGGGTATATACACACATAATGGGTGCAGTGCACACAGTCTGGGTGTTGAACATGCTTGAAGCTCTGACTTGGGTGGGGCAAGGGCAGTACATACAACCTAAACATTTATACCCCTGTAATATGCTGAAATTTTAAAAAAAGAAAAAAAAGAAAAAAATTTAATGAATGAAGAGGTCCATAATTAACTAAATTTACTTTGTAATTTTAAATATATACCATTCAAGTGTGTTTTTTAACACAATATACATTATGAGAATCTTTGAGTTTGACATAAAAAACAAGAATTATAAGAAAAAATACATTCAAAGATTCTGAAAAAGTAGCATTTGATGATTATGAAAATATGTTAAGTGTATCATATAAATACTATGAAATGTTAGAAAAGAGATACATAAAAACATATATCTAAATTATTTGGACCTTCCATTTAAAGAATTTTATTTGTATAAAATTGATTTTTATGCTAAAATATATACAACGTATGCATCAAAGAAAGTGTTAGCTATCACAGTGTTCACTGCTAACTACTTAGGAACTAAAGCAAGAGAAAAAATTACTTCCTCTAAAGATGTGCTCTGAAAAGGGCACCAGTAAGAATAAGGTTAAACAGGAGGGACACAAGATATTTCCACCACTAGGGTCAACAGCAAGTTGTTCAAAGCTAGGATTTAGAAGTGCAAAAGTATATAATGAAACAAATGTGAAAACATTTATTCCAAAGTGACTCAGAATTGGTCCAATTGTGAGAGAAGTAATGAAAATTCTCTCCAACGGCAATATTCTTTCTGCCATTGCAGTATTTATGAACTATTTTCCAGACCATAGGTGAATAGGACTTAACCATTTGGCTTTAAGTATTTTATATTATTTAAATGCAATATTTAATAAATTCTGATTTACTTTAGCCAAACATCATGTACATGAGAATTTCTTCACTATTTAGTATTTTAATTAGTCAAACTAATGATGCTCCTGGTCTCAATAGGCTGGCTGTCTTGGAGGAAGAGGGAAAAAATAATATTTTCTTTCCTTTTTGAAGCAGGGAATTCCTGGTACTTGTTTGTTTACTTCTATTGATTTGCATACATTTTAGGGATATGTCATTCAAAAAATAATATTTTATATAATTTTATACTAGCAAGTACATTTTAACTGGTCAAAAGATAAAGCTAATTGCTTGCATTTATTACTGCAGACCTCGTATGTGGAATACAAATGTCACATGAACTTTTTTTCTTTCAAATTAGTTTTTTAAAAATGGCAATATGGGGCCAGGCGTGGTGGCTCACGCCTGTAATCCTAGCACTCTGGGAGGCCGAGGTGGGTGGATCTCTCAAAGTCAGGAGTTCGAGACCAGCCTGAGCAAGAGCGAGACCCCATCTCTACTAAAAAATAGAAAGAAATGATCTGGACAACTAAAAAAAAAAAAAAAAATATATATATATATATATATATGTAGAAAAAATTAGCCGGGCATGGTGGCGCATGCCTGTAGTCCCAGCTACTTGGGAGGCTGAGGCAGAAGGATTGCTTGAGCCCAGGAGTTTGAGGTTGCTGTGAGCTGGGCTAACACCACGGCACTCACTCTAGCCCGGGCAACAAAGCGAGACTCTGTCTCAAAAAAAAAAAAAAAA
>RJWJ010009895.1:0-22547 GCA_004363605.1 Indri indri | reverse complement strand
TATATATATATATATGTAGAAAAAATTAGCCGGGCATGGTGGCGCATGCCTGTAGTCCCAGCTACTTGGGAGGCTGAGGCAGAAGGATTGCTTGAGCCCAGGAGTTTGAGGTTGCTGTGAGCTGGGCTAACACCACGGCACTCACTCTAGCCCGGGCAACAAAGCGAGACTCTGTCTCAAAAAAAAAAAAAAAATGGCAATATGTGTTCTGGGTGTATTAGGAATGTTATGTATTCAATTTGCTACCTGAAGTTTTGTAATGAGGAGCTATTAGAGTGTCTGAACAGATGTAAGATGGACAAGAAATGAATCAAGTTCAGCCTAAACCCATAACTTTGATGTTTGCACTGAAGAGAACTTATATTGGAATTATCCTGTACAAGATGTCAACAGCAAGTGTGTGCCATAAAAATAGAGAGAATTATGGAGTCCATTCTTCACTGAAACAAAACTCTTTCTTCATAGCAAGCTAAAATTTTAATTAATTATCTAGATAAACTGTCATATTGTAATGGAGAAATCATATGTTACTTAAAACTGGATGAAGAGAAGTTTGAGAAAAAATGTGATTTCTTAAAAATTTGCTCAATTCAAAGATTTGTTTGTAACTTATAAATAATAGCAAAGTTAACTACTCCACACAAGAGAACGATGGTGAATGAGGCATGGGTGTGTATTAACAAAAGTAAAAGACTTTGTGTGTGTGTGTGTGTGTGTGTGTGTGCGTGTGTGTGTATCTGTGCATAAAGATAGGGAAGATGTAATTTTAGTGGGCATGATGGAGAGATTGCAACAGCCACAGAGGACTGGAAATAATAGAAATAAGTGAGAGAAAGGGAGAAATAGTTATGGGGAGATTTCAGCAAGCTAGTGTGAGCAGTCTTTTGGACAGTTAATTGGGACCTTAAGCAAAGAGAAAGTCCCAGAGGCAGTATTTGTTCTGAATTGAGGGAAATGAAGCAAAACTGATTTTTGATAAATGTGCACAGAAATAGATGAAATGTGAATTGCAGCCTGGCAGATTAAAATAGAATATAAGGAAACTTCCCTGAATTGAGCAGAATACTTTTTTTAATCCATTTTTTTTCTTAAGGTGTCTTTTCTCACTATTGAAATGTATCCTCCCTCCTGATAATGAATTTTATTATATATACATACATACACACGCAACTTAAGTGGAATTTAGTACAGGCATAATTTGGAGATATTGCAGGTTTGATTCCAGGACACCACATAAAGCAAACATCACAATGGAGAGAGTCATGCAAAATGTTCAGTTTCCCAGTACATATAAAAGTTTTGTTTATAATATACTGTAGTCTATTAAGTGTACAATAACATCATGTCTAGAAAAATAATGTAATATATTACTTAAAAAAACTTTTTTGCTAAAAATGGCTAACAATGATCTGAGACTTTAATGAGTCATAATCTTTTTGCTGGTAGAGGGTCTTGCCTAGATGTTGATGACTGCTGACTGATCAGGATGGGGGTTGCTGAAGATAACGGGGGGCTGTAGCAATTTTTTAAAACAAGACAACAATGAAGTTTGCTGCATAAACTGACTCTTCCTTTCATGAAAGATTTCTCTATAGCATGGAGTGTCATCTGATAGCATTTTACCCAGAGCAGAACTTCTTTCAAAATTGAAGTCAATCCTTTCGAATTCTGTGAATTCTGTCACTGCTTTATTAATTAAGTTTATGTAATATTTTAAAGCCTTTGTTGTCATTTCAACAATGTTCACAGCATCTTCACCAGGCATAATTTCCATCTGAAGGAACCATTTTCTTTGTTGATCCATAAGAAAAAAATATCATCTCTTCAAGTTTTATTCTGAGATTGGAGCAATTCAGTCACATCATCAGCCCCCACTTCTAATTCTAGTTCTCTTGCTATTTCCAACATATTTGCAATAACTTCCTCCACTGACGTCGTGAAACCCTCAAAGTCATCCATGAAGGTTGGAATCAACGTTTTCCAAACTCCTGTTAACAGTGATATTTTGACTTCCTCCCATGAGTCACAAATGCTCTTAATGACATCCAGAATGATAAACTCCTTCCAGAAGGTTTCAATTTACTTTGCCCAGATACATCAGAGGAATCATTATCTATGGCAGCTATAGCCTTATGAATTGTCTTTCTTAAATAATAATATTTGAAAGTAAAAAATACTCCTTGATCCATGGGCTAAAGAATGGTTGTTGTGTTAGTAGGCATGAAAATAACTTTAATCTCCTTGTACATTTCCATCAGAGCTTTTGGATAACTAGGCGCATAATAAACAAGCAGTAATATTTTGAAAGAAATTTTTTTCTGAGCAGCGGGTTGCTAGAGTGGACTTAAAATATTTAGTAAACCACATTGCAAACAGATGTTCTGCCACCCAGGCTTTGTTGTCCCATTTTAGAGCACTGATGGAGTCAATTTAGCATAATTCTTAAGGGCCCAGGATTTTTGGAATGGTCAATGAGCATTGGTTTCAAATTAAAGTCATCAGCTGCATTAGCTCCTAACAGGAGAGTCAGCCTGCCCTTTAAAGCTTGGAAACCAGGCATTAACTTCTCTTTAGCTATGTAAGTCTTAGCTGGCATGTAGCCACCTTCATCAATTACATTAGATCTTCTGGACAACTTCCTGAAGGTTCTCCACTAGCACTTTCTACTTCACCTTGTACTTGTATGTTATGGAGGTGCCTAATTTTCTTAAACCTCATAAAGATGAATTTGTCACCCTCTGCTATCCTCAAACTTTTCTTCTGCAGCTTCGTCAACCATCTCAGCCTTCATAGAATTGAAGAGAATCAGGCCCTTTTTCTGTATTAGCCTTTGGCTGGAGGAAATGTGGCTGGTTTGATATTCTATCCAGACCACTAAAAATTTCTCCATATAAGCAATAGGCTGTTTTGCTTTCTTATCATTCGTGTGATCACTGAAGCAGCACTTTTAATTTTCTTCAAGAACTTTTCCTTTGTATACACAGCCTGGCTACCTGTTTAGCACAAGAGGCCTAGCTTTTAGTCTATCTCAGCTTTCAACATTTCTTCTTCATTAAACTAAATTATTTCTAGCTTTTGATTTCACATGAGACATGTGAGTTTTCCCATTTGAAAACTTACAGGCCATCTTCGTGTCATTAATTGGCCTAATTCTAATATTGTCATGTCTCAGGTAATAAGGAGGTCCAAGGAGAGAGAGGGAGAGATATGAGAGCAGCCAGTCAGTGGAGCAGTCAGAACACACACATTTATCAATTAAGTTTGCCATCTAATATGAGAACACAGAATATGTTCCTCAACTTTAATGGAATTAAATTATAAATGACAATAAGATGTCCAGGAAAAAATTACAATATTTGGAAATCAAACAACATATTTCTGTGAGCCAAGAAGAAATCAAAAAGTAAGAAAATATTTTATACTGAATTGTAATGAAAATACCCTATATCAAAATTTATGGGATGCAACTAACTAAAACTGTGCTCAGAGGAAAACTTACAGCACAATTCTTGGTGCCCCCTAGCAATTACAACAGTAACATCAAAGATCACTGATCACAGGTCACCATAACAGACATAATAATAATGAAAAAGTTTAGAATATTGTGAGAATTACTAAAACGTAACATAGGGGTATGAAGTGAACACATGCTCTGGGAAAAATAGTGTTGATAGACTTGCTCAGAGCTGGGTCACCACAAAATGCAATAAGGTAAATTACTATAAAATGACGTGTGCCTGTATATATGCATGCACTTTATTTTATTTAGAATGACTTGTCCTTAACCTCACTTTTCAATCCTGTCAGTAATTCATTAAGTTTCTTATGGATTTAATTTTATATAATTAATGAGCATGAATTTGCTTTGACTTCCTAGAGCAAAAAAAACCTTTGGTTTTAAAATAATCAAAAAGGAGCCACAAAAGATAAAATACTGTGTTTAATATGTTAATAGGGTGAGCTACAAAGATACATTTTTTTTTTATTTCAGAATATTATGGAGGTACAAACATTTTGGTTACATGTAATGTCTTTGCCTTGCCCAAGCCAGTGTTAGAAGCATACCCTTCCCCCATACAGTACGTTCCATCTCCATTAGTTGTGAGTTGACCCACCCTGCCATCTGACCGGCACCCAATGAATATTACTATCATAGTGTTGCTCTATGAATTAATATAGATGTGTTTGAGGACAAGATTTGTCTTAGGAGTTTTGCAGAGCTTTGCCCTGAAGGAATATGTGAACATGTTGGTTTGCATTTCAAATGCTGTTACACTCGGAAGGGCATCTCTGAAAGACAGTGATGGCTGTATCCCACAAGGCGCTGTGTTTCTCAGACCTAAAGGTTTGGATTTGCTTTGTAAAGCAAAGTGAATCTGTTAAAAACTACAGGATGAGAGGTGACAATGGAGTGCCCCCCGGAACAGACAGCTGCCTGAATGGCTAAAAACAAGCTCCTGTTTAAACACTCTACCTGTCTCCATTCACAATAACCTAATAAATATGGAGCCAACATATCTCTGTTTAACCCCTCTGTTAAGTGATAAATTTACCTTAGAACATAGAAGTTAACCTTTGAAAGATTTTATAACCATTTGTTCACATAGATAGAATTAGTTAAAAGATCCGTAGAAACCTTTTGAAAATCTGTTAACCTGAGAGGAACTACCTGTTGTTATGTAAATCTATTATCCCTGGCAATTAATCACTAGTCCCTGTAAGTTACCATGTAAGACCTCATTTGGGGCTTTTTGAGACCCATGGAGAAGGTCTAGGCCCCCTGAGATCCCACTTTGCCTATAATGTTCATAAACTTATAAAACTATATCTTTGTCCCTGTGTATTCTTTTATTTCTTTTATTTTCCATTTTTCTCTATTATTTTCTTATCCCTTGCAACTCTACCAAAGGGACCCAGTTTTTTGCTGGGAGCTTAGCTACCTCCCGCACCATAGGCGCACCTTGGTGTTGATAAGTTAGTACCAATTTGATGACAAGTACATGTGGTACTTGTTTTTCTATTCTTGTAATACCTCACTTCCAAGGATGGACTCAAGGTCTATCCAGGATAATATAAGAGGTGCTAGATCACCATTGTTTTTTGTAGTTGAGTAGTATTCCATGGTGTGTGTGTATATATATATATATATATATATATATATATATATATATCCCATTTTATTAATCCACTCATATGTTGATGGGCACTTGGGTTGTTTCTACATCTTTGCAACTGTGAATTGTGTCACCATAAACATTCGAGTGCAGATGTCTTTATTACAGAATGTCACAAAGACATATTTTTTTATGTTAAACCAGTAAATCCTGGGATAAACCTCATTCCCTAATGTATATCTAAATTTTTTATGTATTCCTAGATTTCATTTGCAAATTTTTAAAGGATTTTTCCCCTTATTTTGACCTTATTGTTTTGTAAAAATTGATGAGGGATATTATCTATAGCTCCTCTGTTCTTTTTTCTTTTCATAACGTCTTTTTCTGGTTTTCAAATTAGAATAATTCTGGCCCTATACATGAGTTGTAAAGCATTCCTTCCTCCCTCTTGTATTTTCTGAAACAGTTTATGTAGAATTGTTATACTTTCTTCCTTAAATATTTGCTAAACTTCACCTGTGAAGCCATCTGGACCTGAGTTTTCTTCGTGAAAAGAATTTTAACATCAAAGTCAATTTCTTTAATAGACATAGAGCTCTTCAGATTATGTATTTTCTTCTTGAAAGAGCTTTGGTGGCTTGTGTTTTTCAAGGAATTTGTCAATCTCTTATAAATTATCCAATTGGTTGAGAAAAGGTTATTCATAATTATTCACTTATTATCTTCTTACTCTCTGTAGGATCTTTGGAGATAACTCAACATTAATTCCTAATATTGGTGATTTTTTTCCATATTTTTTTTGATCACTCTAGTTAGGGATATATCAGTTTTATTTAAAATTACAAGGGAAGAATATTTGGATAGTTAAATTTATAAAATATTTATTTTCTATTTTGTTGAGTTATGCTTTTATCTTTATTATTTCTTTTTCTTTGCTTTGGGTTAACTTTGCACTTATTTTTCTAGCTTATTAAGGTAGAATCTTAGAGCATTAAATTTTATACTTCCTCTCTTCTCTAAAATAAGCATCTAAAGCTACAATTTTTCCTCTGAGCACAGCTTTAGATAGCTGAATCCCATAATATTTGATATACTGTATTTTCATTACAATTCAGTTTAAAACATATTCTTACTTTTTGATTTCTTCTTTGTCTCATGGAAATATGTTAATTTCCAAATACTGTAATTTTTTTTCCTAAACATCTTATCATTAATGTAGAACAATTTCATTAAGGGTAATGCACATATTATGTATACTTACAAGCCTTTTGAATTCATTGAGATTTGTTTTATGGCCCAACAAATGGTCTACCTTGGTGAATGCACCATGTCCACTTGGAAAATAATGCATATCCTGCAGTTTGGGGATGTAGTGCTCTATATGGAAGTATCAAGTAGGTCAGGGTGGGTGATTTTATTGTTTGTATCCATTTCTTACCAAATTTTTTGTCTAATTATTCTATCATTTGCAAAGTGAATTATGTTATAAATCTCCTACTATTTGTGGGATTCTCCATTTATCACTTTAATTCTGTCAGTTTTGATTTATGTGTTTGGAAGCCATCAGCTGCACACACATTTATGATTGATATGCCTTCTTAATAGATTAATATCTGTATCATTATCACATATTTCTCTTTACCTTTGGTAATATTCTTTGTGTTGAACTCTATTTTCATAATGCTATGTAGCCACTCTGGTCTTCTTAATATTTACTGTTGGATGTATTAATATCTTTTTTCATTCATTCATATTCAAGCTTTCTGTGTCTTTATATTTAAAGTGCATCTCAAATCAAAACCACAATGAGATATCACTTAACTCCAGTGAGAATGGCTTTTTTCAAGAAGTCCCAAAACAACAAATATTGGTATGGATGCAGAGTGATAGGAACTCTCATACACTGCTGGTGGAACTGCAAACTAGTACAACCTCTATGGAAAGTAATATGGAGCTACCTCAAAGAACTAAAAGTATAACTACCATTTGATCCAGCAACCCCATTACTGGGCATCTACCCAAAGGAAAAAAAAGATATTCTATAATAAACATCCACACTTGAATGTTTATAGCAGTAAAATTCACAGTTGCAAAGATGTGGAGACAAGCCAAGTGCCCATCAATACATGAGTGGATGAATAAAATGTGCTATATGTACACCATGGAGTGCTACTCGGCCACAAAAAAACAGTGGTGATCTAGCACTTATTGTATCATCCAGGATGGAGCTAGAGCCCATTCTACTAAGTGAAGTATCCCAAGAATGGAAAAACAAGGAGCACATGTACTCACCATCAAATTGGTACTAATTAATCAATACTTATATGCACATATGGAAGAAATATTCATTAGGGATTGGGCAGGTTGTGGGGGAGGGAGGCTGGATAAATTCACACCTAATTGGTGCAGTGAACATGGCCTGGGAGGGGCACACTTGTAGCTCTGACTTGGGCAGTGCAAATGCAATAGATGTAACCCAAACCTTTGTACCCCCATAAAAATTTTGTAATAAAAATAAATAAATAAAGTTCATATCTTCCAGATAGCATAAAGTTGGATCTTGCTTTCTGCCTTTATTTGGAGTGTTTAATCCATTAACATGTAATTATTGATATGTTTTAATTTGGTTTCCCATTTTATTACTAATTTTCTGTTTGTTCTCTCTTTATTTTATAACATGTGACCCCCATTTTCCTGCCTTTTATGGATTATTTGAAATTTTTACATTTCCATTTTAATTTATTTATTGGCTTTTTTAGCTAAATATCTTTGCATTTTAAATGATAGTTCTAAGAATTACAATATGTACCTTTAAGTTATCAAAATCTATTTAAAATTATTATTTTTAAAATATAATATGCATTTATTTCAGCATATTATGAGGACACAAATGTTTAGGTTATGCATATTGCCCTTGCTCCACCCGAGTCAGAGCTTCAAGCATGTCCATCCCCCAGATGGTGTGCACTGCACCCATTAGGTGTGTATACATCTGTCCCCTCCCCTTCCCTCCCATCTGCCCGACACCCAATGGAAGTTCCAGGGTCCCACCCACCACCTGGGTTCTCATTAGAGGGCTTCTCCTGAAGAACTAGTGCTACTCACACAATCCAAAAAGAACAGTGCAGCTTGTTCCTTTTAGCAAACACCACCTACTGACAGGGAAGTCAATTTGCACACTTGTTACAGAATTTAATGACTCAATCATAGAGGGTGTGATTAATTCTCAACCACAAGCACCACCTACTGACTCAGAGATTAAACTGGATGCGCCATTAACTAAACAAAAGTAAATCTAAAAGTAAGAAGCAATAGCTGCTCCAGATGAGAAGGAACCAGCAAAGAAGTTTGTAAGAATGAAGAATCGGAGTGAAAGGTCACACCCAAAAGGGAACACCAGTTCCCTAGCAATGCCAACAAAAAGCAGAATATTGAAATCACAGATAAAAAAAATCAAACATGGATTGTAAGGAAGCTTACTGAAATACAAGATAAAATCCAAACCCAACACAAAGATACCACAAAAACAATGCAGGAAATGAATAAAAAATTCACTAAAGAAATTGAACTATTAATGAAAAATAAAAAAGAACTTGAAATAATAAATTCATTCAAGGAATTACAAAACACAGTGGAAAGCCTTAAGGACAAGTTAGATCAGGCAGAAAGAATCTCAGAGTTTGAAAACAACACTTTTTAATTAAACAAGTCAGTCACAGAGATAGAGGAGGGAAATAAGAAGAGCAAGCAAAGCCTACAAGAAATATCGTATTATGTAAAGAAGCCTAAGATAAGAATCACAGGTATCCCTGAGGGTGAAGAAGAAAATACATAAGGGTTAGACAATTTATTTGAGGAAATAATTGATGAAAATTCCCCTAGCCTTGCTAGAAATCTAGATATCCAGGTATAGGATGCTCAAAGTAATCCTGGGAGATTCATCACAAAGAAGCAAGCACCATGACACATAGTCATCAGACTGGCAAAAATAAAACATGAAAGGGGCTATCCTATGAGCCATAAGATGAAAGCAGCAAGTAACATACAAAAGAAAACTTATCAAACTAACTGCAGAATTCTCAACTGAGATCCAAAAAGCCAGAACGGATAGGGTCCCATTCTCAATCTTCTCAAATAGAATAATGCCCGGACTAGAATTCTGTATCCTGCAAAACTAAGAGTGGTATATGAGGGGAAAATAAATTCTTTCTCAGACAAACAAACACTAAGGGAATTCGGCAAGACAAGACCTGCCCTTCAGGAAGTACACAGAACAGCATTATTAATGGACCAGCACAATAAACACTCACCAGTGTAAAATCACCCAAAAGATAAAGGTAGAAGGCCAGATACCATTATAGCTCAAGAGATAAAACAAATCAACAAAGGTTAAGTCAATGGGATGTACAGAAATCCATCCCACTTATCAATTCTTTCAATAAATGTGAATAGATTGGACTGTCCACTGAAGAGACATAGGCTGGCCAAATGGATAAATATACACAAACTAAGCATTTTCTGTGTTCAGGAAACACATCTAAGGCAAAGGACCCATCCAGACTCAAGGTGAAGGGATGGAAAACAATATTCCATGCTAATGGAAACCAAAAGAAAGCTGATGTAGGAGTTCTCATATCAGATAACTTAGCCTTCAAATCAAAACAAGGTAAAGAATGATAAAGATGGTCATTATATAAGGGTAAAGGGAAAATTCAACAAGAAGACATAACAATCTTAAATATTTACACACGTAACACATAGACACCCAGATTCATAAAGCAAATCTAACTTGACGTAAACAAAATCATAGACAGCAGCACCATAATAGCCAGAGACTTCAAAACCCCACTGTCTGACCTGGACAGATTCTCCAAACAGAGGATAAACAAAGAAAAAATGGACTTAAATAGAACTCTAGAACACACCAGGCTAACAGAAATTTACAGAACATTCTACCCATAAACCATTAAATACATATTCTTATAATAAGCTCATGAGACATTCTCAAAGGTTGATCATTTCTTAAGCCAAAAACATGTCTCCAGAAATTTAAAAATATATAAATTATACCATACATCTTCTTAGAACACAGTGGAATAAAATTAGAAATCAACTTCAACAGAAACACTTATCTCAACACAAAATGGAAAATAAACAACCTATTGCTGAATTGTAGTAAGGTCAGGGATGAAATTAAGATGGAAAGCAAAAGATTCTTTGAAATAAAAGAAAATGGGGACACAAGTTATCAAAATCTGTGGGATACAGCTAAAGCAGTCCTGAGAGGAAAATTCATAGCCATAAATGCCTACATCCAAATAACAGAAAGATCACAAATCAACCACCTAATGAATCATCATAAATATCTAGAAAATGTTGAGCAAACCAATCCCAAACAGAGCAGAAGAAAAGAAATAACCAAGATCGGAGCAGAACTAAATGAAATTGTAACAAAAAAACTATACAAAAACTAATGAAACAATAAGTTGGTTCTGTGAAAAGATAAACAAAATTGACTTGGCTCTCACTATATTAACCAGAAGAATAAAAAAAAGGACTCTAATAAGCTCAGTCAGGAATGAAAAATGAGAAATTACAGCTGATACCACAGAAATACAAAACATCAACTCTGAATACTATAAAAATCTCTATGCACATAAACTTGAAAACATGGAGGATATGGACAGATTTTGAGAAACACACAGGGTCCCTAGGCTCAATTAGAAAGAAACAGAATTCCTGCACAGAGCAACAAGAAGTATTGAACTTGAAAGAGTAATACAAAACTTTCTAAATAAAAAGTCCAAGTCCAGATGGTTGCACACCCAAATTCTTCCAGACCTATAGAGAAGAACTGATCCCAATCCTGCAGAAATTATTGCACAAAATTAAGAAAGAAGGAAATCTCCCCAACATGTTTTATGAAGCCAATATCAACCCGACACCAAAGACAGGAAAGGACTCAAGAACAAAGAAAACTACAGACCAATATCCCTATGAATATAGATGCAAAAATTCTCAATAAAATCTTAGCAAATCAAATTCAGTTGCTCATGAAAATAAATAATAATAATTCATTATGACCAAGTGGTCTTTACCACAGAGTTGCAGAAGAGTTCAACATACTCAAATCTATAAATGTAATTTAGCATATAAATAGAAGTAAAAACAAAGACCATATGATCCTCTTAGGAGATACAGAAAAAGCACTCAACAAAATTCAGCACTCTTTTATGATTAAAACCTCATAACAAAATAGGCATAGATGGGATTTACATCAAAATTATAAAAGCCATATGCAACAAACCCGTAGCCAGCAACATAGCAAATGGGGAAAAATGGAAAATATTCCCACTTAGAAATGGAACCAGATAAGGTTGCCCATTATCACCACTTCTATTCAATGTAGTGCTAGAAATCTTAGCCAGAGCAATCAGACAAGAGAAGGAAAACAGGGGTATGCAAATAGGGGCAGAGGTGGTCAAAGTATCACTCTTTGCTGATGATATGATCTTATATTTAGAAAACCCCTAAGATTCTGCCAAGATACTTCTGCAATTAATAAATAAATTTGGCAAAATCTTAGGAAATTACATAACCAACATACACAATTAAGTAGCATTCATATACGTCAACAACAGTCAACCTGAGAACGAAATGAAAGACTCAATAGCCTTCACAATAGCAACAAAGAAAACAAAATCCCTAGGAATATATTTAACTAAGGAAGTGAGAAACCTCTTCAGGGAGAACTATGAAACACTGAGGAAGGAAATAGCAGAGGAGGTAAACACATGGAAAACACATATGATGCTCAGGGATCATCAGAATCAACATTGTTAAAATGTCTATACTATCCAAAGTGATCTACACATTCAATGCAATCCTTATTAAAATACCAAAATTATTTATGCAGACCTAGAAAAAATAAATCTTTGCTTCATATGAAACCAGAGAAGACCCTGTATAGTGAAAGCAACCTTAGGCGAAAAAAAAAAAAAAATTGGGAGGCATCAATTTACCAGACTTTAAGCTATACTACAAGGCAATAGAAACCAAAACAGCATGGTACTGGCACAAGAACACAGACCTATACCAATGGAGCAGAACAAAGAACCTAGATATAAAACAATCCTCATATAGCCATCTGACCTTTGAAAAAGCAGACAAAAGCATACGTTGGGGAAAAGAATCTATATTCGATAAATGATGCTGAGAAAATTGGATAGCCACATGCAGAAGATTTAAACAGGATCTGTACCTCTCACCTCTCACAAAAATCACCTTTGATGGATAACACAGTTATGAAACCATAAGAATTCTAGAAGAAAATGTTTTAAAAACTATTCCAGATATTGGCCTAGGCAATGAATTTATGAAGAAGACCCCCAAAGCAATCACGATATCAACAAAAATAAATAAATGGGACCTGATCAAATTAAAAAGCTTCTGCACAGATGAAGAAAGTATCACTACAGTGAATAGACAACATACAGAATCGGAGAGAATATTTGTATGCTATACATACAATAAAGGGATGATAACTAGAATCTATATAGAACTCAGGAAAATCAGTAAGAAAAAAATCAAAGAACCCCATTAAAATTGGGTAAAGGACATGAACAAAAACTTACCAAAAGAAAGTAGATGGCCATCAGGCCATCAAACATATGAAAAAAATGCTCTACATCTCTTATCATCAAGGAAATGCAAATCAAAACCACAATAAGATATGACCTAACTCTATGGAGAATGCCTTTTATCAACAAAATCCCAAAACAATGTTTGCATGGATGTGTAGAGATATAAACACTCATGCACTGCTGGTGGGATGGCAAACTAGTACAACTGCTATCCTCTATGGAAAGTTATATGGAGATACCTCAATTAACTAAAAGTATAACTACCATTTGAACCAGCAATTCCACTGCTGGGTATTTACTCAAAGTAAAAAAAGACATTCTATAAAAAAGACATCTGCATCCGAATGTTTATAGAAGCATAATTCACAATTGCAAAGATGTGGAAACAACCCAAGTGCCCATCAGTACATGAGTGGATTAATAATATGTGGATTAATAATATATATATATATATACCCTGAAGTACTACTCAGTCATGAAAACAATGGTGAACTAATTAATACCTGTTGTATTATCCTGGATGGATCTGGAGCCCATTCTTCTAAGTGAAGTATCAGAAGAATGGAAAAACAAACAGCAAATATACTAACCATTAAATGGCTACTAATTGATCAACACTTATGTGCACATATGGAAGCAACATTCCTTGTGTGGGGGCCTGGTGGTAGTGAGGAAAAGGTTATGGATAAGTTCTCACCTAATGGGTGAAGTGTACACTCTCTGGGGGATGGGCAGGCTTGTAGCTCTGACTTAGGCACTGCAAAGACAATATATGTAACCCAAGCATGTGTAACCCCATAATACTCTAAAATTAAAAACAAAGAGAAAATGATGATTCTGGCACTTGTTGACATAATAAGGAAGACTTTACTGAGGATTACCATGATAGGTACTCTATTGCAAAAGAGGGAAGAGATGGAGCTAACCTCCACAACTCTGAATACAGCAGAGTCAGCTGAATATTTATTGCCAAGAAGCAGAGAGGGGACCTGTGTTGGTGAATGAAAAATTACTAAGAGAAAATATCAAGGGTAGGGAGATTCTTGCTAAACCTACTTCATAGAATTCTTGATGATATCTGGATGTCTGTATATTTGGTGATACTGGAGAAGTTTTCCTTAATAATTCCCTCAAATAGATTTTCTATGTTTTTAGCTCTTTCTTCTTCTCTCTCAGTGGTCTATATAATTCATAAGTTAGTTTACTTTGCATAACCCCATCTCTCTCTGAGTGATAGTTCCACTTTTTTGTTCTCTTCCCTGCCTCTTTAAATTACTGGGTTAATTCAAGAGCCTTGTCTTCAAGCTCTGAGATTTTTTATTCTCCTTGGTTTAGTCTGTTGCTGTTGCTTTCTGCTGTGTTTTGAATTTCCATAAATGACTCTTTTCATTTCTTTGTTCTATTATATCTTTTCTTACGTTGTCTAGTTCCTTAGTGACTTTTTCATTAATTTCCTGAAATACATTTTTGGCTTCTTTTTATTAGTTTTCAACTTTCTCTTCAGTTCCATTCATCTTATTTGTCATCAATATTCTAAATTCCATTTCTGTCAGACGATTTCCTTGTAGTTGGGATTCACTACTGTGGCTCCATTGTGATCTCTTGGGGGTGTTGATCTGTTTTCATTTTTCATGTTGCCAGGGTTCCTTTGATGGTTTCTTCTCATTTGAAACCTCTGTTCTGGACTCAGTGCTAATAGGTCTCCCAGGCACCTGTTCTTTTCTATTTTCTAGGAACTCTCCTTCTTAATTAGAAGTGGAGTTCCCTGAATGTTATTTTTTTTCCCTACTCTGGGAAGTTGATGTGAAATGGGAGGGGTATGTGCACTAGAAGCCTGTAATGCAGCTGTTCTGATTCCATTTGTTCACCTGCAATTGCCTCTGTTCAAGCCTGTGCTGAATGCCGTTTTTGCTGGGTATTGGGCTGTTCACCAGATAGTTATAGGATGTTTGAGTTGGGAGCTGGGAAATACCCTCTTCACTGAGGCTGGTGTTGTGGGGATTGCTCTGCCCAGGGTCTTCCTGCACAGGTAATAGTGGCAGCTTGGTGAGGCTATCCAGGCAGTGGTTATAAGTTCCTGTGTTGTGGGTGTTTGCTCAAACGGGTCCCAGTGTACCGATGCCTTGAAGTTGGGGGGGTCCCTGGCAGGAATTTGGACTTTGCAGCAGTTCCTCTGGCAGTGGTGGAGGATCCATTGTGTAGTCTTGGGGCTCAGGTGCAGTGCTGGAATCTTGGGGTGGTATCCTGTGCTTTCCAGATGCTCTGGAGCCACAGATGCAGAGCCTCAGGCTGTGGATTGAAAGCCTCAGAGCCAAGACTGGGGAGGAGCCAGAAACAGGACTTCTGAGTAGGGCCTCAGAGCCAGGAGCAGGGCTCTGGGGGCAATGGGGCTAATCTGGCCTGGAGAGCAGGCTAAGAGTTGAGCAGGCAGCAGGCAGTTGGGACCTGAAGGGTGGAGTTGGGGCCAAGCAAGTGGCAGGCTGTTCCACAGGCTCAGGGACCAGATGCCAGGTCAAGTGGGCAGAGGTCAGTTTCAGCAGCCAGGGACTGCAGGGTTCTCTGCACACACCCCTAGGACCCACTGAAGCAGTCACCCAAAGCCTCCCAGGTTGGAGCCCGTGTGCTCAGATCCTGTCGTGCTATTGGGGAGGGACACTGGGCTTCCAGTCTCCAGGTACAGCTTAGAGGAGGCTCCCACTGGTCCACTCCCCCTAGCCCAGTGGGGCGGTATGAAGGCTATAGCCACAAAGCTGAGTCCTGTTCCAACCTGGTTCCATGCACCTGAGAGCTCAGGATGGCTTTAGCTTCTGCCCAATCCACACCACACCTGTTGTCTGGTGCAATGACTGCACAGACTCAAGGCAGATCCCCTTCTGTGACAGAAGAAAGAGTGCTCTTGCAACTAGGCATAGGACCTGCAGGGTGAGCACGGTGCCCCAGCTCTCTATCCCACTAATCTTCCCCACACGTGCTTTGATATTATCAAGTATATTTCCCCATCACTTTTTCCCCCCACACTGAGAGTCCTGCGCTGCTTCTCTGTGGTTTCACAGTGTTCCTTCTGAGAATAGTTGTCCATAGGTAGGCACCTGCTTCCTGTTTACTCTTCTTTCCTTGGGAGCTGTGGGTCCCCAGGATGCTTATACTCTGCCATTTTTCCCCCTCCTGATGTCTCCTTCTGATGGTGCCTTCAGGATGAATTCTTTCAGTGGTGGCGGCCGGTCTCTGCACCTACTCCCACTGGTGGCCACAGGGGAAACTTTCGCCAGGCAGAGAGGTGTGCCTGCAAGGTGCCTGGCGATGACTTCCTTCCCTGCAGTAGCTGTGTGTCTGGGGACCTGCAGCATAAACTGGCTGCTGCAGCGCTTGTTCAGGGCTGGGGCTGGGGCTGTGGTTAGGGCTTGGGCTCAGGTGGCCTCACATGGCTTTGCTCTGGATTTCTGGGAGACTCCACTATGGGTCGGTGGACAGCTGCACTGTGGATCACTGGGCGCTGCATTCGTCCCGCAGGCTGGAGATGCCAGATACCAGAAGCAGCCTTTCTGCCAGGCTCCAAGCCTCCTGGGGGTTGATTTCTAGGGAGATCTTGCTCCTTCTTGTTCTACTCCACAACTTCTTCCTGTGAAAACTCTGGTAGGCTCTGGCACTTTTCCCTCAGAGGTACACCTGAGTTATTTATTTATTTATTTTTCTCAACCAAAACTTTTTCTTCTTTCTGAGACAATTTGGTGACTGGTGTCTCTAGTCAGCCATATTGTCTCTCTCACCACTCCGTCTCGTTAGAACTACCTTTTTAATATTAAATCCTTTAAATTCTCATGCCTTGACAAACAACATTGTCTTTTTTTTAACTTATCAAATTAGACTAGCCCTTTCTCTAGTCTCAGAAATATGCCTGGCATTTTCTGGGAGATATATTATTTTAGCAAAGACATATTGAGTAAGTAATATTTATTTGGTTCTAATATTTCTGATATTTGTGTGGGCTACACCTTACAGATAAATTTTGGTAAATCTGTTGCTTTTTATTTTGTGGTCCAATATACTTCAGGTCATGTCTGAGATAAGGTGTTTTAGAAGAACATTTAGTTACTCTGGTCATCTTAAACCCAACAAATAAATTATTATTCATTTATGAATATTATTCTACTGATTCAGAGTTAACAGGGAGATGCTTTCAGAGCCTTTCCAAGAGCAGTCATGAATTATACTGAGATATTCATACTTTCTTGCTGGGCCTTGCCTATGACCAAGAATCCACATTTGCAAGAAAAGACTGACTAAATTTTGACTTTTTATTCATTGTATGTTAATAAACTGCAGGGAGATTTTAGAGCTTTTGCACAATAAAATGTATTTTAGACACAAGTGATAGTATATTCTTGTATCATTTTTTCTTACCAAAGCCATTAAAAGTAAAATTGCATCTAAACAAGTCAATACATATAAAATTTGTCTATGGTTTTGAATTTATTCCTAAAGTGCTTCAATTTCAACCAATAACATATTTTTCCTGAGGTTTGAATCATCTGTCAATTTCACAGAGCAATCATTACATAATTCAAATGTGCAGATCTTTGAATTAGACATTTCATGATATTGTGTGAGGTTTCACAAGTTGTAAAATGAAATTCACTATTAAACTACTTAAAATATTTTATCAAATCAATTTAAGACATAGGCAATATAGTACTCATTTTGAAAATATGCTTTATACCCCAATGATAGCATATTAAGTTTATTATAGTTTTGTGGTAATGCATGCTATTTACTAAGATAAAAAATATATATGTTTTTCAAAGTCTAAATTGCCCTGATAATACTCTACCTCTAGGAGCAATATAAAGCAGGCAGTTTTCAGTACTCAAATATTATGTTTATTCCCAGCTAATCTTGCCAATTATTTATAATATTGTAGAGTTAGCAAAATATAATTGAAATCTATTTTGTGTTTCTTAACTGAGTACATTTTGGATATCATATAATTTAGAAAATTTTATTAGATTCCATTAGTCATTTTCCAAAGAATATGAGCACAACTAACATAAAACATAAATACTTAACACTTATAACACCAGTGCATCACATTTACACCATTCAAAATAATGATGGGATGGATATCATACATATACATTCACATACATGCATATGTGTGCCGACAATATGTTGTACTTAACATATGATTATCATGGGCTTCTTAAAATCTGTTTTATATGCATTTTAAATGTTAGCTGCACATATTATCAAATATAAGAATAACTTCCTTACATCTAAAAACAAATAGAGTTTGTTTTCCACAAAAAGTTAAATCATTCTCTTCTAAATTAAGAGCAAATAATCAAAGTTTATTTATTATTTATATAGGAATGTGAGTACAAATAGGTGTAAGTAGGTATAAATGTTGCCTTTATTTATATAGCAGTGTGAGTATAAATGGGAATAGGTAGGTATGAATGTTTTAAAATGTATGGTAATGCCTTATACAATAAAAAAGTAAAAAGCAATGACATATTTTTCTTATTAGGTAGTGGCACCAGAAATTATAAACATAAAATAAAACGGTCTTCGAAACGGCGATTTAGTATTTTATTTTTTATTTATTTATCTTTAATTTTTTTCCAGCATATTACAGGGGTATAAATGTTTAGGTTACGTGTATTGCCCTTGGCCCACCTGAGTCAGAGCTTCAAGCGTGTCCATCCTCCAGACGGTGCGTACTGTACCCATTAGGTGTGTATATACCCATCCCCTCTTCCCCCGTCCCACCCACCCGACACCCGATGAATGTTATTACTATATGTGCACTTAAGTGTTGATCAGTTAATACCAATTTGATGGTGACTACATGTGGTGCTTGTTTTTCAATTCTTGGGATACTTCACTTAATAGAATGGGCTCCAGCTCTATCCAGGATAATACAAGAGGCGCTAGATCACCATTGATTTTGTTGCTGAGTAGAACATGGTATATATATATATATATATATATATATATATATATATATATATATTTATTTATTTATTTATTTTAGAGATAATGTCTCACTCTGTTGCCCGGGCTGCAGCCTCAAGTTCCCAGGCTCAAGCATGGCTCCTACCTGAGCCTCCCAAGTAGCTGGGACTGTGCCACCATACTAGCTAATTTTTTAATTTTATGTAGAGACAAGGTCTCGCTATTTTGTCCAGGCTAGTCTTGATCTCCTGGGCTCAAGCAATCCTCCCAGCTCATCTTCCCAAAGTGCTGGTATTACAGATGTGTGCCACCACACCCAGTCATGATTTAGCATTTTAAATGAAGGGAAATTTTCTAGTCAAATTGACAAATAAAAATAATATGAGCACTTCAATTTTCACATCAATTTGAGTTACATTTTGATCCTATTTGATAAAGAAAATTATTTCAGACATGTAATAATTTTAAATTGTGTAATCTAGATTTTCTTATGCCTCTATCAAATGTAATGATGTACAAGTAGATTTCTGAGTAATGTATATCATCTAGTATTTCTACGTAACAGTGTAAATGTTTTGATTTAGAAAAGTGGATCGTGGAGTATTTTTATTTGGTTGCTTACTTGCAACCTTATAATCAAGCTTAGAACAGTAAAAATAACTTTTTACAAGATAGTTACCACTTAACACTTCAAACATATTTTTTCAGGTATAAAGGGTAAACAATTCGGTTCTACAATAATATATGTGCTACAGTAATAACAAATGCATAAGTTTAGCATACCTCTGATCTCGTAAAATGTACAAACAGAGATTCCACTTATGTATATAATGGCAGAAATTGACCAAAAATTACTATATGGCCTCTCAAGGCAATCTACAAAATTCTCTTCTAAGGAGATCAACTAGTTCATGTCAGTGCATGATACTAGGAGTTACAACTTTCAATATATTGAAATGATGGGACAAGATTAAGAACTATAAATCAGGTTCAATAAAAAGACACATAATTTACCTGTGGGGATTATTTGTTTCTTTTTCATACAGATACTAGCAAATCACTCAGAGGAGTCTTATTTCTTAATAGTGTCCTGAAAATATGTATGTAGGATTTGGAGAGTAGGAGGAGGTAGAGTTATTAAGTGAATACAGTAACAATTTAAATTGTATTTAGGTTGGACATACAACATTATCAATCATTTCAGTCATAACTCTACACAAGCATAATAGTAGACATCAGTTTTCTGAATAGTAAGCACATACTTTAGTCATGAATGTATGATAATATGTTATTCTATAAAGTCAACTGTAGCCTAAGGTAAAAGAAGAAAATATAAAAGACTACGATGTCTAATTTTGTACATCACCTTATTTTCAATAATTTACAATATTTTTTCACCTTATGAAATAATTAGAAATTTAAAATAAACCCTAAAAAGTGTTAAAATGTTTTGGTGGAAGCAGGGGTGGAAGTATAGAATTTAAGTTATAACAAAAGAGAAATAAAATATAGCTCATGCTATTAATTAGTTAGATGGATATAGAGAAGATAGTTTATATAAACTAGCTACGAAATATTCAAACTATGCATTCATTTATTTACATGCATATATATCATAATGTATCCTTGAAAAATTATTTCCCACATGCATATACCCAAATTTATGTAACCTTAAATTTATATGGTATGCTTGAGTATTTACAAATAAAATAATGTAGCAAATTAAATAAAATGATGAAGTGAAAAATTGTATCTTTCTTCTAACATTTTAAGCATTCTGGAATATTTAACTTATGTAAAATGTAAAAAAATACTTTTGTGGTAATATTAGTGGTGTTACCATATGCTTGAAGACATTTTTCTCAATACTTTCCCAGTTTTGAAGTAAGTAATTATTAATATGTCAGCCTGCTAAACCAAACTTCCAAGGGTTAAGCAAAATAACTACCAATCAAATACTGGGTAATTTTATAATAATCTTCAAATACAGAAAATCTGCCTACCACGGTACCTAATATAATAGACTACATGTCAAAAACAAACTTTTGTGAATTTATATGCAATCACTGAAATCATACAACTATTTAGACTAGTAGTTAGTAAATCTAATCACTTCATGCCTATGCACTTGATATGAGGGAAGAACAATTAAATCGATTCCATCAGATGATGATATTAAAAAATCTTGAAGAGCATTTCAATAATTTAAAATTAATTGAGGAGTTTACTATATTAGTTTAGCAGGATGAATTAATACTCTCCTGTCTCCTATATATCCTGTTCATGAGTTGAGGGAAATATAAGAGGATCCTAAAAAACTTAATTTGAATTTTAGCTAAGGATTTTCATATCCCCACTCCATGAAACCCCAATAACTACATTAATTAACTTGGCACTAGGATATTATCAGGCTGAGGTAATATGACATAATGAAGACATTTTGTATTTATTGGTCTTGATAAATTGAATGTAAATCATCATAGTAAGGAACTTCTATATTATATAAAGAGAATGTAACTATTTCTCCCCAAAATAACTTGGAGACGAGTTAGTCAGATCGTCATTCACTAATTCCACTGAAACTTTCATAACTGAATTTAAGAAAAAGCAGCCTCTCCACTTTCAACATAACAGGGTAGTTAATAGCAATGGAAATTTACTTCTCAGGACATGATGAGAATGCTTTTAGCACTTAAAAGTGAACCATTTTTCCAAAGAAAAGAGAAGTCTATTTACTTAACTTCCCACATTGTGATGGAAATAATTTAGAAGTTATTCCTATCCTACAAAGTTGGTATGGATTGCACTGTATTTGCAATATGGAAAAGGATTTATGCACTCTAAATACTATGATTTTGTCAGGAAAAGACATTCAAAGTCTTAAATGAGACACACGAATTACACCTAACAGCATTAAAAACTACCTTACTTTGCGTGAACATGCATTTAAACTGTAGTTTTCTCTTTGGAATATGGAATGCTCAATTCTAACTAAGACAATCTGCATAAAAAGGACATATTTGTATTATTGTGACTATTTCTGTTATTCTGTTCTTAATCACATATTTATAATCATGGAAAGCCTACATAATTTTCTTTGTATTAGAATCCTACAAAACTTTGCCTTATTCCCATATTACACTTTATTATCATTATTTGAAATTGACAAAATTTAAAGACAAAAATGGGCATTTGTGAAATAGTTATGGTGGTGTCTATGTAATTGAATTTATTTAAAGGATCTTGGTGAAAATGTCTTTTTTATTTCTTTACAAGGATAACTAAAAATATCAGAGTTCCTTTTCAACTGTATTGTGTTGCAAATTTATACTACTATCATACCACAAATACTGCATGTAATTCACTACATGTTGAATAATGCCTTTCCAGAGCTGAAAGATGAGTATGTCAATTTTTAGCTAACACTGTAGAGGGAGTAACACTGAATAATGACTCTTTTTTTTGTATTATTTTGCTTTATTATGGATTCTTCAATACATGCCAGGTCAATTTCCTTTCTCCAACACCCTTTCCCTTAAATAGAATGGTGGATTTTTCTTTTTTATAAAGAATTGAAGATACATTAGAGATCATCTAGTCATATTGCAGAATAGAAACCAAAGCAAAGTCAAGTCAACTCCCCAAGCGCACAAAACTAGTTACTGATAGAGGCAGGCCTAGAACCTTTCTCCTCACTCCCAATTCAATGTTTTTCTAACTACCCTTTGTTCTTGTGGGGTAATAAACATAACATGCACTGTGCTATATTCTCCATCCAAAACCATTCAATTTACATTTGAAAGGTAGAATGATTTTTAGGATTCACTTTAGAATATAG